>JARHVA010000377.1:4360000-4665000 GCA_037957365.1 Torreya grandis
CCATAACAACATATAGCATACATATTAATCAAATAATAATCAAATCAAATTACCAACTATAAAAAATACATAGATAATCAAGTAAATTTGCTTAGCGAGGAATTGGATGTAAAAGATTGGCCATAAATAACACATGGGGAGAAGGATAAAAGTAAGGCTTTCCATCTTCCTTCATGAATCCTTGGTAAAGACATTTAATTTGGTGACAATACCAACTAAGATATCCTAGATAACCCATCCATATATAATAACATTGACCAATATCTCTTTATCCCCCTCTAGACTAGGTTGGATATGAGTCTCTTACTGTCATGCATGGTTTAACCAGTGATCCTTGGTAAGCCTAGGTGTATGATGCCATATCCAATTTCATAATAAGTGTACAATATCCTTATTAAATATTCACTTGCATAGCTTATTAAATTCATCATGTGACATGTCATAAAGGTCCATAACTTTCTGGATATCAACACATGTAGCATCATCTTGATCATTGAGGAATTGGATGTTTTCTTACAGTTCTCTTACCAAATTAATAGTGTCATAGAGCACCTCATTATATTGATGAGCATATGGATAATGAGTAGTGAGAGTTTCCTCTCATTTAACCTTTTCAATGGGTGGGTTGGACATAAATTAGGATTGACCACCACTTCGTGTTGTAATTTTGACTTTGAGACTAGTTAGAGTAGCAATGCACATTTTCTATTGTGTATTTTCAATACGTATCATTCTAACACTCTTTTCATTTCTCTCTTTTGTGATGGAAATATATAGGTAGGGCAATCCTCTACATGTTGTTTGTTTTTACAAAAGGCACATGTAGGATACACTGAGAAACTGCATTGGTAGTGTACTAGAGAACCACACTTTTGATGAGTTCTTGGTGGAAAACATCCACCTCCACATACTCAACCATGACCATGATAGCCTCCTCCATTATCTTGGTTATTAGAAACATATGTCTAACATGTATCATGCATGTGCACCTCATGAATTTCACTAATGAGATAATAATCATTAGTATCATGAGTGTATACATTGCATATCTTACAATATGTAGATACCTTTAATTGAGTGATGCATTGTAGTATAGGTAAATCCCTCACATCATGATATTTATATAAATTCTCACAAGATTACTTCAACACAACTCAAATACTCTTGCAATGGAAGTTATTCTAATTGTGGCCTTCAGATCATAGTCTACACACCACAAGCCACTAGAAGTGTCATGATCCTTATGTGTAGTGAGATTTTCTAGTTGAGATTCCATAGTAATGATATGATCCTTCATGAAGGGGCTAATCCCTGTGTCAATGCTTCTAATAGATTTGATGTGAAGGGCAAATTCCAAGGCCTCACATAGTTTGGTGAAAGTATTCTATGATAAAGTTTATCTGGAGGGGATAAATAAACCTCCTAAGAATCACTAGGCATGTTGAGTGGCATTTATATCAAAAGAGAGCTTAGAAATAAGTGTTTTTAAATGTGTGTCATACTCATGCACTCTTTTAATGATTTGTTTATTGATGTCCCTTAAGGAAACTATGTTTTATTATTCAAACTCTAGGATATCAAATTCTTGGAGGAATGTTGCCTTTAATTAATCATAATTCACCACAACCTACTGTAGATCAAAATTTTAGTACCTTTTATGCACGTGGTTTAGAATAGTGGTATTAAACTGTGTTTCCTTTCATTTAAAATAGGTAATGTTGCAAGCTCACTAAATAAGTTCACACTTATGAACATGTTCTATGGCATTCTCCACCCTGTGATACTCAGGAAATTAGAGTGTCATCTCATAATACATAGTGGGTGGTTCATGAGATTGCAATGGGGTCTACTACGAGGCACTTCCTATCCTACCTAGAACTTATGGGGGAGGTCCATAAATTCTTCCTATGCCTCCAATTCTTTCAACTAAACCACCATCGGTACCACCTCCTGAACCTCCTATAATAATAAAAGTACCTGATACATTAGAAACTGAGGTAGGATGACTAACAAAATTCAGGTTATTACTTCACCCACTAGTTATAATTGATCTACCAGGCATTCCAAATTGGGCCATAGAATTATCTTGTAAAGGAAAAAAAATGGACAATAAACTACAATCTAAATCTTGGTCTAGAAATGTATCTCTCACATGTTAAATTTCTAATTCTATACTATTCCTATCCAAATTACATATAAATATATCATCTAATTGAAGAGCATGAACATGCACTTTGGGTGGTGAACTGGGCCTATCCAAATCTTGGAACACAACTATCTACTGAGAGGGGGAGGTGAATTAGTAGATCAACTAAAATTAGTCCTTTAAACCTATTTAAATAAATTTTAAATAACATTTAAAGGCATATGCAAATTAAAAGATAAATATAGAGACCACATACACACACAAATACCTATGACACCATATTTATACATGGAAAACCCAAAGGGAAAAAACATGATGAGAATAACTGCTAGAATCTATTATTCTAATCCAGCCTCATAGTCAAATCCTCACTGGTAAAACCTCACTAGTTAAATTTAAGGAAACTAATCCTAAGGAGATACCAATCCCTTGATTTAAGATCACCAACTCTAAGGAAGCACCAAATACCTAATTGAGCACCAACTTAGCTTAACCTCATTGGTTACAATGTTTGTGGGAACCAACCTAAAGAAGACACCAATCCTCTAACTAAGCACCAATTCAACTTATTTGATGGTACCAACTAATCAGATCTATGGAGCTAAAACTCTAGTATAAAATAGATTCATAAATAAATCTAAGTGTCTATTTTGGGTTATAAGTCTAATCTGTAAATGCTCATAATATACACATTCTCTTTTTACCTTCTTCCTCTCTACCCCTCACTCTCTGTGTCTGGATATGTATCTATTTGATACACTCCATCTCTATCTATCACTCCATCTCTATGTTTATATATATCTATGTTTGACACTCTTCAATAGTAGCTCATCTTCTCTACACTTCTACCTTTGTGTCTATATATTTTCATTTGACATAATTCAAACCACAACAACTATATCCTAGATGTTGTATATATAAGCAATGGATATAGGGTTTGCTTCTTCTCTTTGTGTTCACACTCAAACTATAACACATCATGCCAATTTTGGACTTTATTTCATTAAGACATGAACTGTAAGTTTCCATGTCTCAATTCCATGCATCACACCATAATTGCAGGTCTCTTTACTATCTATATCATCTAATAGACTCAATTTTTGTTGCATAAGCTCTTTAATATTAATTTGATCAATCAGACTGATCAATCTCTTTATCTATGTTGAGATTCATGGATTATACACAAGTTCCTACATGTTACCATTTGTATTTAAACACTTTAAATATTGGCCTTTGATCTCTTACTTTGCACCATCTCTAAGATCTCTTGCTCCATTGGATCTTTGTATGCTACTAAACTTTAATGTTCCTCTCTTTAAAGTGCATCCATTGATCTCTATATCCTAGCTTCCACATTATGTTCAATATTCAAACTTACACAAAATTACCTTGGCTTGGTCATTAAACTTTGATGCTTTGATCTCATCTCAATACTTCTTATATCTTTGTATTGTTTCCACTCCATTTATCTTCTCAAACCTACTCGATCTTTAACTTGTCATTATGTCGATAAACATCGATAACTTTATATAAGTTGAGTCCACTCACTCTATTGGATCTCTCTCATCAATCTTCTGCATATCGTAAGATCTTTTGACAAGCTCAATCTTTATATCTGACAGGCTCATTCTCATTAGTACTCTATCTGATAGACTCATGTGCTTATAACACTTGGTAGTAGCAATTTCACTCAGAGGGACCTTTGACACTTTGACTTTGTCATGCTCTATCAGATCTTCTATTTTTGATTAAGCATGAGCCATTGATCTTCTTGACAAGCTCAAACTTTACCTCTAACAAGCTTATGCTCATTGGGTCTCTGTCTGACAAGTTCTGTGAATGTGACACTTATCACTTGCATGCTTACTCAAAGGGACCTTTGACACTTTGACTTAATTACACTCTGTTAGATCTGTAATGTTTGATTAAGCCTGAACTATTGATCTTTCAACAAGCTCAAGCTTTACCTTGTGTAGATTTATCTAAGTATAGAGACCATGTTAATATGCTTGGAAGGTTAACTTTGTACTTGCATAACTTTTGCTTCATTCAATCAACTGGTCTAAAATTTGGACCATATAAACTAGGCATGAAAGTGAACAAACCCATATGCTCAATTTTTTATGAATATTTTTTTCATGTGAGATGTAATTCCATTAATATGCTTAGTCAGATTATAAAGCCATAAGGCTATCTATGCCTTAAACTTTCTTGGAGGGCCAACTTTGTCCTTGCATAACTCTTGTCATGCTTAGTCACATGACCTAAAAATTAGTGCATATGATCCTCTTACATAGGGGTTTCCATCCATATAAGCATTTTCTCCTGAAGCCATCATAAGTGTAATATATGACATCATAAAAATGCCTTTTCATCTTTTTTTGGCAACTTAGAATTTTGACTTAGTGTTGGAAAACACTGTCAAAATGCCTTGGAGCCCTACTTTTCTTAAGCATATCTTTTGTCGTGCTATGTCACGTAACTTGAGATTTAGTGCATATAAACAAGACAAAAAAATTAATAGACCCATGTGATCATTTTTTCCTAACACATTTATGTGTGCAAGTGCTGAACTCATCAATATGATTACTTGGTTTTGTTTCACCCTTTTTGCAAATTTGGCTAAGTATAGAAAATTAGTGGGTTTTGTCTTAGTAACCAAATTTTCATCCCCATATCTTCAACTATGTTTCATCTCATGGCTTTAAATGTGGCACATAACTACTAGGGACTAATGTGATAAAAAATATATGACAAACTCCCCCAAACTCATCCACATGTGGTTATGGTGATGTAAGTAGAATGCCTACTCAGATTTTCCTCTATAGACCCAAAATGTCTAGATGAATAATATGAAGAACTGGATGAATTCCACTCATGCACATAAGCACTCCAATCATCCTTAACCTCTAATAGGATGTATTCCATATCCTCAAATCACCATACTCAATCCTAAGCATCAATGACATCCATAATCTCCCTTTTGACATCAATGACATGCTCACAATGTCCCTTTTGACATCAATGACAAGCATATTTCCAATAATCTCCCCCTTTGTCATTGATGGCAAACTAAATTCTCTGATATTATAATATTATGCTCCTTCTTTGGTATTGATTGCATTGGCTTCTGATAAGTATGAACTAAAGCTATTAATACTAAACCTTCTCCCTCTTAGGCAATGACACATTTGCCTAAACTCAACTTGGACACTTGTTTTGCTTCTTTGTCATTTGCACTTTTTCTTCAAACTTTTATAGAGAGCATTTGAACTTTTTATCCCCCTTTGACATCAATGGTGAAGGGACTCCTTCTCATTGTTTTTTTAAAGTGTTTTCCCCCTTGATCAGATAAAGGAGTTTTTCTAAGAACCTAAAACCATCAACTCATTAGAAATTTGTAAAATATACATACCTGAGTTGCCTTTTCTCTTCTTATAGGGATCAACAAGGCTTTTATGATCCTTCCTCTAGACTTAGTCTCTATCACTAGTATCTAGTGATGTAGGATCTTCCATACAGGCTCATTATCTTTCTCTCTTAGTCTCTTATTTTCTTTTGATCCTAAGACTTGACTAGTTTTAAAGCTCTTCTACTCTGAGCCCTCTTGGTCCTAATAGACTAAACAATCTATCTCCCCCTAACACTATGCATAACTTCTCAATCTATTCATGGTATTTGAGTTAGTTACCCCTAACTCCATGCTCCATATTTACACTAAGGGTCTATCTATAACATTTCATAACTTCATTTATCACATGTATAACATCATTTTGCACATGCTCACTGAGTTTGGTGACTCAAATCATTACACAACACAAGATACACATTGTCAATGGTTTTTTGCATTAGAACTCTTATGCCAAATGAATATTTAGACAATATATATATATATATATATATATATATATATATATATATATATATATATATATATATATGATATGATATGTACTCCAATAATCTCATCATGTCATATTGAAACACTCATTCTTTCCTTGCAGACACTGCATACACAATAGTTGACTTGGTTTGATCAAGTAATCATCACAACTTGCTTAAGTTCACATTTGTAGTAGGCATCACTTGTTTCTCCACTAAAAAGGGTCTCTTAAGAAGCATAGATAGAGACACCTTACTTCACAATGTTTTAGAACAATGTAAAACTAGGGGTTGCCCATAAATCCTCATATTCCTTCTCTTCCTTGGTCATCTTGTGTTTTCTATTCTTCTTCTTCTTAGGCTTGAGAAAAGTAACATGATCATCCATTACACTATTCTCTTTTTCTTCTATAATTGGATTAACAATACATATAAATAATATGGATCGATGACATACATGTTCATCTAATGAATCTTCTTTGTAGCTTAGAATCTCATCACTAGGCACAAAAGACTGATGTTTTATGCTTGATACTTACTCTATAGCAGTAAGATGTTCACTTAAATCTATACATACCTCAGAACTATCCTTGGATATCACCTTAGACTTATCCTTAATCTTTGTCTTCTCATTCTCAACATTTGTAGACATTGAGATCTCTTGACATTTTCCAACCTTTGTAGCATTCTTTATCATGGCTTGATTTTTCACTTTTTATACATGCTTGGGTTGCTTATATGTCCTGTTGGGATTAATTTTTTACTTTTTAGAGACTTATGAACCTTTGTTAACACTAGGAGGTATACATTTCTTCTTACTCTATAATTTTGATCTTACAAATCTTGTTCTACAATGTTTAGATATATGACCAGAATTATTGTAATTATAACACATTACATTTGTATCTAACAAGGGTACAAATAATTTTTTGCTTAAAAAATTGGTTCTACTTGTAGGTACAACTTTACAATTTCTTGCCTTATGAGAAAAATGATTATAACTATAACAATAACCGTAAAAGGATGAGGAAAACCTAGTCATATCTTTTCTTTGTGCAAGATGGGGAGTTCTTCTCAACTCTTGCTTCTTCAGGTTTCTTATCTTTATGTAACCATCTGAATCAACTACCTTTGTCTTTTGCATCTTCCTTGAGTTTGCAGAGATTGACTCATTATTTTTTTCTTTCCTCAAGCTTCTTTTTAGCTTTATCCTTCTTCACATCAACATTGCTTATGTTTATCTTTGTATCCTTGCAAGCTTTCTCTTTCTTTGCTCATGATCCTTCTGTTTTGAAATTATCATATAACTTAGAAGATGTACTGGTTATGGGACTTTTCCCCTTTTCATAACCAAGACCATATTTTCAATTTGATGGATTTTAAGAACTGATTAATTTATCAAGAATGTTTGATCCTCCTTTCAACTTTAGACCTTTGTCTATTTGTACTTTATCCATTTCAATCTCTTTTCTTATAGCCACTATCTCTGATTTTAGTCTCATACATTTAATAGAATTAAGTTGTAGTTCAATTTTGACTACATATTCTAATATTTTGGCCTCTTTAACTTGAGTCTTTAGAGTCACCATCATTTGATCAGATCTTTCAAGACTTTTGGGCAATTTTTCAATTTCTTTTTGTCCAAGCTTCTTCTATCTTGAGTTATTTTTTCTCAACTTGTCAATCTCATCTAGAGCACAAACGAGTTCACATTCAAGGGCAACTTATCCTTCCTCTTGATCAGAGTCTTCAACTTCCTCTTGATATAGATCTGCATAAGTTGATTCTAATGCCATGAATAGGGACTCATTTCCTTCAGCTATAAATGCATAGTCATGGTCATCATCTGAGCTATCAGTATCATCCAATGAGTCACTATCTTCTCTTATATACATGATTTTATTATTTTTAAATAAGTTCCTCTTTTTTTAATAGTGGGGCTTCATTATTTTACCATCCTCTTCTTTCTCAAACTTATCCTTTTTCTCATAAGGGCATCTAGTAGCAAAATGTCTTACTTTACCACAATTAAAACATTTAAAGGGTAAATTACCTTTGTATTTTCCATATCCTCTTTTAAATCTTATGAAAAATTTGGATTCTTCTTCATCAGTCTCATTAGATCCAGATGTAGATGCTTTTGATTTTGCATGCTTGGATGCTTCGAATGCAACTTCTCTCTTGGAAGTATTTGCTTCTCCCAATCTCATCTCATAAGCAGTGAAGGTTCCATGTAACTCATCAACAATGAGCTTATCTAGATCTCTTGCTTCCTCTATTGTAGATATTTTAGAATCATACCTTGATGACAAAGATCTTAGGACCTTTTTGATAATGATTGATTATTTCATTTCTTCTCTAAGGCCTCTAATTGCACTAACTATTTCATCTACCTTGAGAAGGTAGTCTGCAATATTCTCTTCTTTAGTCATTTTAAGAATCTCAAATGTTCATATATATGTTTGTATCTTGGCCTTATTTACCTTTTCATCACCTTCATAGATGTTCTTTAACTTGGTACAAATATCTTGTGCATTTTGACAATGTATCATTTTGATAATGTATCATTTTGACAATGTATCATTTTGATAATGTATCATTTTGACAATGTATCATTTTGACAAACTCTAATTTGGACAATCCATAGAGAATATCAATATTTGCCTTGGCATTTCTCTCATATGCCTTCTTGACAATTTGATTAATAAGAGTTGTATCAAAGGTTGTATATCCATTTACTAAAGACATCCATACATCAAAACCTAACAAGGATAAGTATGCTTCTATTTTTATTCTCTAGAATGCATAGTTAGATCCATCAAAGAGAGGTGATTTATTTGATGAAGATCCTTTTTGAATAGCCATTGTGTTCACTATTATAAGATATACCTGAGCTGATTAAGCTTATTTCAAAGGAACCCTAGGATTTGATACTAATTATTGGAACACAATTATGTACTGAGAGGGGGACTGAATCAGTAGATCAACTAAAATTAGTCCTTTAATCCTTTTAAATAAAATTAAAAGGCATATGTAGATTAAAAGATAAATGAAAATATCACATACACACACAAATACACATGACAATAGATTTATACATGGAAAACCCAAAAGGAAAAACCATGGTGAGAATCACAGTCAAAGCCTCACTACCAAAACCTTATTGGTTACATTTAAGGATACCAATCCTAAGGAGATAAAAATCTCCTAATTTAAGAGTACCAACTCTAAGGAATCACCAAATCCCTAAGTAATCACCAACACAACTTAATCTTATTGGTTATAATGTTTATGGGCACCAACCCAAAGGAGACACCAATCCCCTAACTAAGCACCAACTCAGCTTGTCTGATGGCACCAACCAATTAGATTTATGGAGCTACAAATCTAGTATAAAATAGATTCATAAATGAATCTAAGTCTATGTTTAATGTTACAAGTCTAATCTGTAACTGCTCATAATATTCACATTGTCTTTGCTCCTTCTTCCTCTCTACCCCTCACTCTCTGTGTCTGAATATGTATCTATTTGACACACTTCATCTCTCTTTGTCACTCTATCTTTGATATATGTATGCTTGACACTCTTTAAAAACAAATCATCTTCTCTACACTTATACCTTTGTGTCTATATATTTTCATTTGACATAATTCCAGCCACATCAACTGTATCCTAGATGTTGTATATAAGCAATATATCTAGGGTTTGCTTCTTCTCTCTATGTTCACACTCAGACTATAACACATCATGCCAATTTTGGACTTTAGTTTATTAAGACATGAACTTTAAGTTCTTACATATAAATTCCATGCATCACACCATAATTTTAGGTCTCTCAACTATCTATATCATTTGATAGACTCAAGTTTTGATGCATAAGATCTTTAATATAGATTTAATCGATTAGATCAATCAATCTTGTTGTTTGTGTCGAGATTCATGGCTTATATGCAAGTTATTACATGTTCTTACATGTTACCATTTATATTTAAACACTTTAAATACTAGCCTTTGATCTCTTACTTTATACCATTTGCAAGATCTCTTACTTTGTTAGGTATTTGTACATTGTTGAAATTTAATGTTCATTTATTTAAAATGCATCTTTCAATCTCCAGATCCTAGCTTCCATATGTCATTCAATATTCAAACTTGCATGAACTTTACCTTGAATTGTTCATTAAAATTTGAAACTTTGACCTCATCTCACTACTTATATCTTTGGATAGCTTTCATTCTATCAATCTTCTCAAACCTGATCGATCTTTAACTTGCCACTATGTCGCTAAACATCAAGAACTTTATAACATTTTACTCTACTCACTGCATTAGATCTCTCTCATCAAGATTTCACATGCTGTTATATCTTCTGATAAGCTTGATCTTTATATCTATTAGGCTCACTCTCATTGGTCCTATATCTGATAGACTCATGTGCTTGTGACAATTGGAATTAGTGCATTTACTCAGAGGGACTTGTGACACTTTGATTTCATCATGATCCATTATATCTCCAATGTTTGATTAATCATGAACCATTGATATTTCTACAAGATTAAACTTTACCTTGTGTATATTTGGCTAAGTATGGAGACCATATCAATATGCCTAGAAGGCTAACTTTTCACTTGCATAACTTTTGCTTCGCTCAATCACCTGGTCTAAAATTTGAACCATATAAACTAGGCATGAAATTTAACAAACCCATATTCTCAATTATTTTTGAATACTTTGTGTGTACAAAATATTATTCCATTAATATGCTTACTCAGATTATTTTGCCACAGAGCTAGCTATGCCTTGAACTTGATTGGAGGGATAACTTTGTCTTTGAATAACTCCTATCATGCTTAATCATATAACCTAAAAATTAGAGCATATGATCATCTTACATAGGGGATTACATCCATATAACCATTTACTCTTGAAGCCTTCATAAGTGTAAGATATGACATCATAAAAATACCTTCTCAACTTTTTATTGCAACATTTTGACTAAGTGTTGGTAAACACTATCAAAATACCTTGGAGCCCTACTTTGCTCAAGCATATATTTTGTCATGATACATCATATGACCTAAGATTTAGTGTATATAAACTAGAAACTAAAATAAATAGACCCATATGATCATTTTTCCCTAACACCTCCATGTGTGCAAGTACTAACCTCATCAATATGATTACTTGGCTCTATTTAGCCCTTTTTGCAAATTTAGCTAAGTATAAAAACTTAGTGGATTATATATTAATAGCCAACTTTGCATCCCCATATCTTCAACTATGATTCATCTCACGGCTTCAAATCTGGCACATAACTACTAGGGACTAATTTTATCACAACAATATGACCAACTCCCATAGACTCATCCACATGTGGAAATGGTGATGTAAAAAACATTCCTACTCAGATTTTCTTTTATATACCCAAAATGTCTAGATGAACAATATAAAGAACTAGATGAATTCCACTCATGCACATAAGCACTCTGATCATCCTTGACCTCTGATAGGATGCCTTACACATCCTCAAATCACTATACTCATACTTGAGCATCAATGCCATCCATAATCTCCATTTTGACATTAATAACATGCTCATAATGTCCCTTTTGACATCAATGACAATCATATTTATGACACCAAATTGGGTTCTTCAGTCACCACTACCTAACTTGCTTCTTTTGTGCATACTTGTATTAGCATAAAGTGTAGTCTTATGATTAGGGAGTCCTCACTATGGTCTTTCACTTCCCTATAGATCCATACAACACTTTTTGAGTCCTCTTGTCCCCGTACTAGGCTGTTTTCACTGATAACCCTTTGTTGAGTTTCATCATATTTATGATTTTTCAATTCTCACTAACTAGTTACCATACTAAACCAATAATTTTACTTCAAAAGTCCCCTCCATTTCCCCACCAATTGAGCTACTCGTGTGAGAGATAATTTTAGTTGTCCATGGAGAAAATTTAAAGTCCAAAATATACAAATAGATTCTTAACCTCTAGTGGAAAGTGTCTAAGATATCTACCATCTTAGAGGAAGTGAAACTGGGCTTCCTTTAGATAGGAATATGTCAAGACTATGTATTCCAAGGTGTAACTATTCAAAATTTTGTGCCACTAAACATCAATAACATGTATCTAAGGCACTCCAAACCATGCTAAAGCTAATTAATGCTCTAGTGACCAAGCTATCTTCTTTCCATAGTTCCTTGACTAGTTTTGTGCATATGTTATAATCCCAACATGAAGGTGAATAAACACTTCTATAAAAAATGTCTTATATAGTGAGTCGTATAGATTCTATTCTACTCATGCACGTGTAGAGATTGCTAGTTCAATAAATAGTACTATAATTTTATCCTCTACACTAGCACCCCATCATTCAATAATCTATATAGACAGTCATTCAAGTATCTTCTATCATCATGTAGGCAAGCACTATAGATCCTAACAATGAAACCAAAATGTTGGGATTCTTTTCCTTTAAATAAGCATGACTCTTTTTAGGCATGCACCTAAGTGATAAGAGTCCAATGTGCTACCACATTGGAATTTAATGCAAAAATGAGTTCTCACATGCTTAGTAGAATAACATAGTGAGGGATCGATTCCTATTGGTTTTGTCATGCAAGGGTGTGTTTTCCAACTTATTAGATAGGGGTGATCTAACACACACAATACTAAACTCATTCTATAATCCATATCTAACTTAGCACACTTTCATTACTTAATGATAAAAAATAAAAAGATGGCATAAATGATACTTTGCAACCTTAACTCCCTAGTTAGCTGAACAATAGCATAAATAATAACCATTAGCATTAGCTCCATAGTTAGTTGAACAATAGTATTAAGTAAACAAAAGCTTCATTCATCATATTCATAAGTGAACTTTAAATAATACATAGTTCTATAGTTACACTATAATTAGCTCATATAAATTTTATCAATAACATCCAACTAAAAAATAACATTATAAAGTACATCATAGGTGTATTTATACTTGGTTTTCCCTAACCAAACATTTACAAAAGTAATTAAAATCAAGGTGACTCACCAACAATCATCAATACACTTGAGTCATGCCATCCATTTAAATTAAGTTCCTAAGGAGTTGAGCCTTTCTACTCCTCTACTCTCTCTTTGATGCTGGATCCTCATCACCAAGTGCCTATCTTCTTACAAGCTGGTGTGAGATTCAAACTTGACTTATTCTCTTCTATCCCTATAAATCACCCCATAACTATTCTCCACTTTTTATGCACTCCTTAAGTCTTAGGTTAATTTTTGAGTCCTTCATTATTGATTTCTCCATTTAACATGAATATTTATTCAATGAGACTTGGTCTTTCCATACCATGGACTTACATGCCATGGTCTCCTATGCCCCAGTCTTCCACATTATGCCTCTCCATGCTGACTATTCTAAAAAAATACTTATCCAAAATTAAGGGCCCAATAGGTCCCTAACATCACATAGGACCATAAAAAATATATGACTAGGTAAAAAATTCTCATTGCTTTGTGGCATGTCAACATTTACTTCTGAGGTTAGTTCCATGCCAAATCACCTATAAGCATCTTGCAACTCTAAAAGTCAAATCATTTCACCTATAGGAAGTTGAACCATCACTCATGAAAAATATGAACTATTTTGTAACTATTCTCATATATAACTTATTTCTTACAATGTTGTATATATTGTAACATATTCAAATCTAAGGAGATTGGATACATAGAGAGATCATAGTGGCCTTAAACCAAATAGTTTAATTTTTTCATGCTCAGAGTATCTAACATTTCATATGCATTTGTACTAGACAATTGAGACTAAAAAATCAATAGGAAGTGTCTTACACCTCTAATCATGGGAATATTCATTCTTATTCTCTTTTAGCATTTTACACCTCTATACTTCACCCTATTATTTTGTATTGAATAAAAATTTCACTGTTATGCATATAGTTTTGCATTTGAATGTATTTTAGTTTATTGTTATATTTTTCCATTGCATGTTCTATTATTCATATATTACCAACTAATACTACATGGGTTATCTATTTCACCAACATCTTGGTCCATGTAATGTGGATCATTGATATTTGAGCCAAAGATTTTATATGTTCACAAACATGGGAGTATAATAGTAAAAGTAAAAACATCCACTTGGTTCTATTTCAGAGTATTTGGAAGAACACCTTAGCAAGAGAAAGATGGGTGATTCCTAGAAAACATTCATTGAGGCATCTCTAAATATCCAAAAACTAATTTGGGATGCCTTTAAAGATTAGTTCAAGGAACTCTTTAACTAGTTCTATGGACTCATGATGTAGTTTGGGCCACAAACAACTCCTTCTATGCATCCTACACATCCATGGTTTTAGTAGCAAAGATCTTTAAAAGTTAAAGTCAATCTTAACATTATATTGTTCAAAGGTAAATTCAACACTAAAATATTGGGTAGTTGGATTACAAAATTAGAGTCTTACTTATTGGTTAATCTATTCACTAACATGGAGAAGATCACCTTTGTAGTTTTTAACATTTTTATTTTAGCATCTAATTGGTGGGAAACCTTTATCACAAAGAACAAGAAATATCTCGAGCACAATATGAATTAAATTTAATCTATTATCACAATACATGATGAGTATTTACACCAAAAGCACTATGATGATGAGTACATCAAGTTTTAGCAGTTACACTAGCATAAGGAGTTGTCGATTAAAGACTACACTAACATGTTACATGACTACTCTGCACATGTATGTAAGGACACAATGGAGAAACATAAGCTACTAAAGTACATCAATGTACTATTACCTTGTATTCACATAAATATTGAGTTGTTTTATTCAAATACATTATGGAAATCATACCACAACACTGCTAATATTGAATCCAAGAAAATGATTAAACAAAAAAATTCTTTTCACCCAACATCATATAAAAGAGCTAGCCTATTCTTAGTGTGACATATAACCATGGTACACATCATAACATTCCATGTAAGAGAGAGTAGATTAATAATATTGAAAAACACTAGAATACACTTGTTTCTTTAATTTTATACAAAGTAAAGAATAAATGTGATAGGTGGTGCCATTGACATTGCATAATTTCACATAGTTATTCTAAATGTCATGTACACCAATGTTTTATTTTATTTTCTATTAAGTTCCAAACAATACAAGAACATCTATCTAAATGTAACTTATATGAAAACCAACACCATTACCATAGAAATATAAAAGTAGTGAGAACACCTCTTGAACATGAAGTCTTAGTCAATGGTCAACAATTCCATGTCGTCATTGATACTGGGAACAAGAATAACATAATTGTGAAAGATGCAATCTAGTGCCTGGGTTTTGCCTTTGAAGCACACCTAAACCATACTATATATAATGGATCTATCAAGGAGTAAGCTCAACAACAATACACTTTTAATTTTGTATTCAAACCTATGGAGGATACATTAACTTATGGCATCATGACACTAGAAGTCTATGAAATTTTACTTTAGAGATCTTATGTGCTTGACTGACATGGTAAATATCAAGCCAAGCCACATGGTGATCTTTACATATCAAATATTTCATATTAAACCTCTTGGAGTCACATATAATGACCAAAATCAGGTATTTGATAAACAATGTCTCAAACACATCTTGCATGTGCATAAAGTCATGTTACTTATGGTTTCATCCAGATTCACCTGTGCACACCATTTCATGTAATTTGTGTAGTAACAACATATTGGAAAATAAAACAACAATATTGATATGTCTTCAAAGAAATAAAAGTCCTTCCAACACATTATGAGGTAAAGCATCAAACTAATTTTGTCCTTCGATCCCCTCTTCCATATAGTCTAATATATTTTAGGTCCGTTTTAGGAGAATGATGAATTCCTACCCAAAATCTAAGATATCCTTGATCAGAGAAAGATTAGGGTAATATATTATCTTTATG
Source organism: Torreya grandis (assembly GCA_037957365.1). Classification (NCBI taxonomy): domain Eukaryota; kingdom Viridiplantae; phylum Streptophyta; class Pinopsida; order Cupressales; family Taxaceae; genus Torreya; species Torreya grandis. Next base: position 4,376,010 of record JARHVA010000377.1, read on the forward strand.
TAAGCTCGATAGTACTCACATAGAATAAAGATGGTACATAGAACATGTGCATTGACTATTGCACACTCAAGAGGACAATTTTTAAGAATCAATACCCAATACCACACATTGATAACTTACTAGACCAGATTTGAGGTGTACAATACTTCACCAATAACACCTTTAAGTCAAATAACCATAAAGTAATATTCCATATTAAATATTAAATTCAATCCCAAATAATGATGTACAAGTGGTTGGTTATGCATCTCAATCTGACTAATGTGACAATGAATGACATATGTTTTCCATTTACAAACTCCTTTAACATCATCTACTTAAAATAAATCCTTGTATAAAAAAATCCTTGGGAGGAGCATTTGTATCGTCTCTCACACATCCTATATGTATTTCAAAAACACAAGTTTTAAGACAACTTAGCCATGTGTACATTTGACACAACAAAAATTTAGTATCTAGGATATGTCATTAATCACACAAGCATCAATGTCAATCTATATAAAATAAAAAAAATACAATATTGGTTAACTCTATGAAATATCATTGAGTTGAAGGGTTTTATTAGACTTTCCAACTTCTAACACTTTTTTTTGGTTTCTCACACATATCATGGCATCTTATCCAGATTGTGCACACCAAAATAACATTCTACTCGACAAATACATAATGACATTCCTTAGAGTATATTAATAAAACATATATGTATAACATATTTTGTAAATTCCATTAGTATAATTTGATTAATTTGTGACACTTGGTGGGTGACAGATCCATTTTTTTATAATATATGGTGCAAGTTTTGAATTACATTTTCACAATGCCACAATTTTATGCAAAAAGATGGAATTAAAACCTCTAAATGTAGCTATTTTACACCTCATGAAACCATGTGAATAAAATTTTGCATCATTTTATATTTTATTTCCAAAAATCCTACATCAGAAAAATAAATTGACATAACTTACCTAAACTTTCTTATTTCATAGTAAGATCATTTGATATCAATCTTGAGAGTCCTCTTCCTAATACCAATAATGATAATCCACCTCCTAACATTTATAATAAAATCCCACCTATTGATACAAATCAAATCCTTGCAAAAATGTTTCAACAAATGAACATCATGCAAATAATTAATAGTTCCCAAACACTCCAAATGAAAAATCACATCTTGCAAATGGTTAGCCAACCTCCAATAATTTTGTTTCAATAAAATCAGATTTCGATCCTTCTTGCTCTTAGAGATGCCAATGGGAATATCATACCTCAACCTACCACACACAATAAAATGATACAACATATTTAAAATTAACCTTTAGTGCCCTTCATTATGTCTATAGACATTGGAAATATTTCTCCAACTATCACATATGATAGAACTAAAGATCCTACTATTTTCCTTAAATATTTTGGTAATCTCTATATGGAATGGGTCCAAACTAATAACTTTGATACTAATAAATTTATTGTCAAAACCTACATGGGTGATGCATTATAATGGTATAACCAACTCCCTAAACATTCCATTATACAACTAGAGAATGTGGTTAATGTTTTAGTCAAGGAATTTCAACATAATGATCTTCTTGAAAATAGCCTTAGCCATTTCATCATTGGTAAGAAAATTCCTAAAAATATTCTCACACTTTTATCAAATAAAGTATTTATCTCATAAATTAGATCATAACATGAGTGACTATACTCTTTTAAATTTTTTTTACTGATCTTAAAGCCTCTCTTCAATACAAGGTTAGGATATTTAATCCCTAAACTTTAGAAGATTCTTTTGAGCAAGAAAAAAGATAAGATTTACTTATGACCCAATTTGAACCTTATCATAATCTCATAAAGGAATCTTTTCAAACTTCAACTAATATAATAACCATTACTAATTATCGACTCAAGCCTACTGAAACCAAAATAGGAACCACCAACTCAGATACTCAAACTCCCTCCCACTCACCCTTTAGTGTGTTAGAAATGAGTAAGTTTTTATCTAAACCTTTCATCCATGCTACTAATTTTTCTCCATCATGGTATGATCCTAACAATTTTTTTTGGTTTCATGATAACATTGGCCACTCTCATGAGACATGTTGGGCCCTTCCAAAATTTGTAGTTTCCCTCATATTTGGAGAAGTTTTTTATCATGATGCTATGATAAAAGTTTGACATTATTAATATATTAAATCTTATCAAAATTTAACCCTTTCAAAATCTACAAATTAGAAATCTCAAAAATATTCTTCAAATTTATAATACACAACATTCAAAATAAAATGTTTGTGTTGTTGATGCCAACTATCACCAATATTACACTAACTCCTAATATTTGAATGTAGAAAAGGTTAATTACCATGAAAATTACACTCACAAATACCATATTACTAAACTTAAGAATTCATATATTAAGGAATATCTTATTAAAGATACTACAACTAATACTACTTCCTCTTCAACTGATGATCCGACTCCACAATCAAAGCCTTAACCTAGTTTTTCCATCACTTATAAGAAAATCATCTCTAATAAACCTAATCCTCATGCTAGTTCTTATTACAAAATAGATTGGAATTTTATAGATGAACTTAATTCTATGCCTTGTAAAATTACATTCATAGAATTAGTAAGAACTTCTCCTTATAATCAAAAGTTCCTTATGCAACAATTGTGAGACATTGAATAACCCCAATCTAATTATTTCAATATGCCTAATTACATCTCTGAAGGTCCCACACCTATGGAATTTCATGCTATTGAATAAATTTATCCACCTTATTATTCTACAAAACCCTCCATAGAGTTCTCTGAAGAAGATATGATTGATGATGAAATCCTTTTTTGGTCTGACAACCCACCTCTCTTCATTAAGATTGGAATCAATAATATCTTAATAAGGAAAGTATTGGTGGATGAAGGTTCAAGAATTAATGTTACCTCTCTTTGGTTAGTATAACAAATCTACTACTCCAAAGAAAACCTTAATCAAACTCGACTCACTTGTCATGGATTTGCAAAAACCAATAAAAAGCATTTTGGATGCATGTGGCTTCCTCTTACCATTAGACCCAAAATTATAGCACCAATATTATGGTTTTAAATCTTCCACTTTATTACAACATGCTCTTAGGTTATCCATGGACTCATTGCATGAGATATATCACATCTTTTGGTAGTAAATTCATCAAATTTATCCTTAATGGAAAATAATATAAGCATGAGGTAGATCCCAACCCTTGGATCATCCAACTTTCAAATCCTAAATCTCAATATTGCATTCCCACTACTACTCATATTATTAGTCCATATCTTCTTTCATAAGATATGGTCATTCCTTTAATTAATGATACTATTGAATTTCCTCCCCCATGAAATTTTCATTAAGCTTATTACATAAAATATGATTTCACTTGAAATGAATATGGAGTAGCCAATTTTTTTTTCAAGATCCACTAACCATGTCACCTATAACTTTTAGTAACATGGGTATTTCCATTATTGATAACCCTACTGATACTGATCAACCTACTTCTCATTTATGTAACATTTATTCATATTATGATGATGCCTACATTATGGCCCAAACCCAATCATTAGACTTGGATGTAATGCATTATCAAAATACCTTATACAAAATGCATGCCTTTAACCATGATGCTCATGTCATTTATATATCATTTGACTATACTAATATTGAATTAGAACCAAAATGTGAAGTCCATACTATTAATCCACCCTTAATAGACACACCATGAGTTGTACAATCAATTACAAATATTTTGACATCTAATGGAATTGATCAGTTTGATATGATTTTTCTTATTTTTTAGCTTTAAGACTATGTCAACCAACCTAACACAATTAAATCTTTAATTTCATATTACATCAATCAAAGCTTATCCTTCACTGATAAAATTATTTCTAATTTAACACTTTATTTCAACAAAATTAACCAACACAATTCATTCAAACCTCACTCTTTTACTCCTAAAAATATTGATCAACCTAATATAGTTTCATCTTGCTCCATTATATTGAACTATATCAACTAGCACAATACAATCCATATTGATTCTATACCTTCTACTCAATCCCCTAAAATTAATTTAGATTCCAAGGCTATAGATATAAGATAAATACATTATGAGTATATTAGCTATTGTATATCTTGAATTGGATGTCAAATATTATGGACATTTACCCACATTTCCTAGCTATGATGCTATCTTAAAACTACTCCATGCTAGAGAGCCTCAACTTCCTCATCAACACCACAAGATTGACTAGTTTTAGAAAAAGGATCCCCATTTTAGTAATTAAATTTATAGTATTGATTTTAAAGTAAATATTACTTCCAAGTTGCCTCCAAATCTATATCATTTTTAAGACAAAAATTCCATGCTTATTGAGGAAAATGTTGCAATCAATTACGACACCACTGCCCTCTCATAGATCAATTCTTATTTCTAAGAAATTTTATCATGTAAAACATGATAAATATACTCTCTTATTCAAAAAATACCATGAATATTTTACATGGTCAGATGAGGACATGCTTGGTTTTGACCCTAGCATCATTGTTTATAATATTATCACCTATCCTAATACAAACTAGTGCATCAAAATCAATAAAAAAATTCCACCTAATATTTATACCTTATTTCATAAAGAAATCATCAAGATTATAAATTCTAAGCTCATCAAACGTATCAATCATTTAGAATGGGTATCCAAAATTGTTTATATTTTCAAGAAAGTAACCATGGTCATTTGCATTTGTATTGATTATCGTAATCTCAACTTAACATGTCCTAAAGATAACTTTCCTTTACGATCAATTGTTGCCATTACTAATTATATGATTGGATATGAGATTTTATCTCTCATGGATTCTTTCTTAAGATATAATTATATTTAAATCAATATTAAATACCAACATAAAACTACTTTTGCCACTTAAATGGGGAATCTATTGCTATGTTAAAAAAGATTTTTGGTCTTAAAAATGTTGATGCTACATCTCAATGCAATGAATCATGTTTTTCACTATATAATCCATAAAATAGTGGAAACTTATGTGAATGATATTATTTTTAAATACAAACATTGATAAAATCATCTTCATGATCTTATTATTATCTATGATTGACTCATCAAATATAAAGTTATACTCAATCCTTAAAATTATGTTTTTAGTGTCACTTATAGTAAAGTCTTAGGATTTATCATTTCCATATGTAGGATAAATGTCAATACTAATAAAATAAAATAAATTATAAAAATTCTTATTACCTGATCCATTATGGACATTCGTACCTATGTTAGAAAATGTGAGTAAATCCATTGATTTGTCCCCAAAATGGATTACAGTACCTATTCGGTAAATTCACTCCTCAAGAAGGATATTGATCTTGAATAAATTGATGTATGTAAAAAATATTTTTATAACATGAAGGAATAATTACTTTATCATCCTAATATTAGACCATGTTCCAATGATCTCCCGCTCATATTGTATACTTCATCTACCCCCATATCAGTTAGGGCAATGTTTACTCAACAAGATGAAATGAGAAAAGAATAAGCCATATAATACATTATTCATGATTTGATATATTCTGACCCCCTTCATCACTTTTTATCCAAAGATTTATTACCTGGAGATAAAATTTTCAAATGGATGGTAATCTCAATAAAATTTTAATTAAGAATTATTATATAAAAATTATTCAAATTCTAAGTGATCATTAATAAACTAACCACCACACCTATACTAGCTACTAATCACCTTCAAGACATGTTGTTTGACGAAGATATTCTTTACATCCAGGGTCTCAATCAAGTTATTTATTTTAAAGTTTATTTTAAAAATTTCACTACCAATCTTGAGGTGAAAACCCTAAATATCCTTAAATTTCCATCTCCAAATCTATACCTAAAGTCATCATAGAATAATAAGCTGAGGTTACAATCAAATTGCATGAAGACACTTGGACCCTTCACTTTGATAGAGCTAAATACCTTTAAAGATATGAGGTAGGATGCATATTATCTAACCCTCATGGTAAAATTATTTCTCTCTATTTTTTATTATCCTTTATATCACTAATAACATATTTGAATAAAAATCCCTCATCTTAGGCATGCAAGCAACGATCAACTTGGACATCCCATACTTATATGCCTTAGGAGATTTACCTCTCATATGTCAACATGTTAATGGTGATTATCAATAATAAAATTAAAATCATGTTTCATATCATCAACTTACTTCCAATATTTCTAAGGAATTCACATCTTTCACTATTGAATTAATTGCATAAGAAAAAAATACCATAGTTGATTCTCTTTCTTAATCAGCCTCTCTTTTTCACCCTCATCAAGTAATTCATGATTCACTATTTATCATCCACATGATAAAATCACCTTATAACTTAAAATACAAATATAATTATATTATTTTCCACACTGAGGCTCTTACTACTTGACAAATCCCATGGTATAAAAACATCATCCAATTTATTGAGCATCATACTTATCCTCCAGAGGTGGATTCTTGTGAAAATAATCAGCTTACCAAGAAAGCCTGAAAATGCATCATTAGATATTAAATAATTTATTATTATAATGTTGAAGATACCTTTACCCACCATGTTACTTAATACACTGTTCCTTCTCTCCTTGATCAAGCACATGGGGGCATTTTGTAGTGGTTACTGTAGCAGGCATGTACAACCAAAAAATGCCTATGCATGGGATATTTTTGGCCTACCCTTGAAAAAGATGCTATCACATTTGTTAAAAAGTGTAATCCTTGTCAACTTCATGATGATATCATTCACTCTCCTCTAGTCAATATTCAAATATTGGAATCTCCTTGGCCATTTTTTGTGGGGATTGAATATCATTGGTAAATTACCTTGATCACATGATTCAAATGTTTTCATCATTACTACCACCAAATATTTTACCAAGTGAGTTGAAGTTATGCCTCTTTTAAATGTTACTGGAATTACTATCTCTAAAATCATTCTTAATCAAATCATTTTTCATTTTGGTATTCCTCACACTGTCATCTTTGACAATGGTGGGAACATCAAAATAAAGACATGAAACAACTATGTGCAAAATTTAAAATCATGCACAAATTTTACACACCCTACCATCCTTAGTGCAATGGTCAAGATGAAGTCACTTAAAAAATCCCTTAACAAGATATTGTAAAATATTATTCATGATTCATGTCCTGACTGGCATCTTAAACTTTATCACACATTGTGGGCTCATTGTAGTAGCATTTGTATTACCACTAGGGTAATTCATTTCTCTTTAGTTTATGACTTCAAAGTTGTCTTGCCATTAGAATTTGAGTTAAGTTACTTGCACATTTATCTTAATGGCATTATTCCCTATAAATATCTTTGTGAAGCCCAAATTCACACCTTATATTTTATTAATGAGTGACATATGGGTGTTTTATAACATAATCTTCAATATAAAGCTCACATAGCTAAACAACATAATAAAAAATTTAAAGTCTATACTTTCAATGTTGGAGACTTAGTGATCAATTTATATTACACCAATGACAAAGAATGCAAGTATACCCAATGTAAGGAAATTACTTAGATTATTCTCTTATAAACTAACACCTCATGTTGATGGTGAATGTGTTCCTCAATAGCTTGAACTTTAGGATGCACAATCAAAATTGAAGTGATGGATGGGGGGTGATACCCATATAATACCAAAAAGGGAGAAATCATGTAATAAGTGTGAAATAAGTGTTATATCTCCATTAAACAAGTGGTAGCCAATGAACCCATTTGTCCTATTTATCATAAACAAAATAATGAAGATACCCTTCGAGACATTTGTTGACTACCTCTATTTGTCCATCAGATTGAGGATGCTAGGATGAGATATAAGCCAATTAGGTACCCAAAAATGAAAATAATTTAGCACAAAAATTACTAGTAAATATGGGATCATAGTCAATTACAATGATCTTTGGAGTGCCATACAATTTTTGAACTATATTGAAAAAATTAGAAGATATTGTACTATCAATAAATGGTTATGATAAGGAGAAAAAATGAGCATACGTGGTGAGTTAATATACAACTACCATGATATTATTTTCACCCTCAGACCTTGGTAACCTCATAATGAAATCCATGGAAACCTTTTCCCAAATCTTGCTAGGGATGGATAAAGGCTACAAAAGACCTAGGGTCTTAATGGTTTCACTTTTATTTTGTTGGCATACCATGCATTCAACCACATATTCATAAACATCCCCTTGAGTCCTTCATAAAATAAATCTTTCTTGATTCTATGATATGTTTTAAAAAATCATGAGTGTCCTCTAAGTGGAGAGGCATGAAGTTCCTGAAGAATTTTATGTTTGAGGAGAGAATGCTTACAAAGGTATAATCTATCTTTATACCATAATGTGTTACCCTTACATGTAAATTTTTCATATTCATTACAACCTTGTTGAAGATTGTAAATCAAATCCTTGGTATCACTATCATTATCTGATTTTGATCTTGCTTCCTCTAGCCAATCTACCTGCCACATGGTCATGGTGCATAACAATGCCTTAACTGATTCATCCTATTGAGAGAAGGTATCTACCACCACATTATCTTTTCCTTTCTTATACACTATTTAAAAATCATAGCCTAACATTTTAGTCACCCATTTTTTTCCTCAAATGAAAAGCATTGTTACACAAAATATTTGAGGCTATCATGATCAGTCTTTGCCTGAAAGTGATGACCCATCATATATGGTCTCCATTACTTCACTACATGCAGAATATCTATCATCTTTTTCTCATATATTAGTTTGAGATTATTTTTTTAATCTTAAGTTGGTGAATTTTAAATGCCATTGGTATACCTTTTTGAATGAGTACATCCCCATGCTGTATCCTGATGCATCACACTCCAAAACAAAAGTTGTTAAAAAATTAAGAGTAGCCAAAATTGGATTTGTGCACATAACCATTTTCAATTGTTCAAATGCATTGGTAGATGAATGAGTCCATTAGTAGTATTTATTTATCAAAGAGGTGAGTGGGGTTACAATGCTACCATAATTTTTGAAAACCTTATGATAGTAACCAATTAGCCCTAGAAATGCATAAAGGTTATTGAGGATCTTGGGAACCTGCCACTCCATCATTTATTGGATTTTATTAGAATCAAATTTCACTCCACGTGAAAAAATATAACCCAAGTAATCCACCTCTTGGACACTGAAAGCACATTTGGAAGGTTTGGCATAAAGCTGATGTTGCTCCAGAACTGAAAGCACCTATTTCACATGCTTCAAATGGTCTTCTACGTTTTTTTTGTAGATGAGTATATAATAAAAAAATAGTAATACAAACTTTCTCAAAAATGGCCTAAAAATAGTATTCATCAAACTTTGAAATGTAGATGATACATTTATGAGGCCAAAAGGCATGACCATAAATTCATAATGGCCTTCATGAGTTTTGAAAGTTGTTTTAGGTATGTCCTCATTGTGGATGTGAATATGATGATATCCAAAGTGAAGATATAACTTGGTAAAATAAATACCATCATGCAGGTCATCTAGCAAATCATTAATTATGAGAATAGGAAATTTATCTTTGATTGTGTATTTGTTGATTTCTCTATAGTTTGGGCACATCATCCAACTATCATCCTTATTATACACCATGACCATCAAGGAAAAATATTCAATTTGAATATGTCATATGATTCCTTCATCTAAAAACTTTTATACCATATTTTCAATTTCATTCTTTTGGGCATAGGGATACTTATAGGGTTTGATATTGGGTGGTGTACTTCCTAGAATGAGTCTAATGTGATCATGTGAATGACTTGGAGGAAATTATTTTGGCATGTCACCAAAAAAAATATAATGGTCATCCAACACCTTTTGAAAATTAATATGTGTAGACTCCTTGGTTGATTGTGTTGAGGTATGTTCTTATTGTTGGTATTGAGCCATTGATGTTATCATTAATGCCAAAGTCAAGATGGGTGTCAAGTTCAAGATTTGAGGCCATGATTGGTGGATTGGTATAGAAGTATTATGATATGACAAGATAATTTTAAGGTAACCTATAAATTTTTTTAGGTTGATCTCGTTTCAAATTCAAGATCATGATGCAAGGTAAGCTATTGCTTAGTCTAGGTATCTTGAGAAGCCTAGTCTAGTCTTGTGAGAAGGTGTATGTATAGAATATAGTTAATATTGGTGAATTATGTTAGTAAAATAATGAGAGAGTGTATAAATTTGTGTAAACATGTGAAAGAGGCAAATAATCCTTCAGAAGAGTTCCAAGGTCAGCTTTGATGCTTAGTCCTTGCTTTTAGAAACCTAGTGAGAAGGCATAAGCCTAGTAGAATGATGAGATGAACAGTATGAGACTTTTGTAAATAAGTTTGGAAGTGTGTGATAATGGTATGAGTTTTTATGACATGAAGATGATATTTTTATAATATTTAAATAGGTTTCAAGGTATGATCAAGGTCTAAGCATGACTTGCAATTCAAGGCCTAGTGTGTAAAGTGACCTAGTGTGACCTAATGAGGGGTCAAATTTAGTTCTCCAGGTGACATTGCTCATATGAGAATTTTTATAGGTGTGATAGGTTATTTAAATTATGTTTAAAAAGTTTGAGGTTAAATCCTAAAGGATAAATCATGAAATTTGGCGTTGAGGTTTTATGTGTGCACAAAATGGGGTGTTACAGACCTGATAAGGGTTTTATTATGCCCATTGGCACATGAAAAATTTGAATGAGATATTTATTAGTTCATGTAATTTGGGTAAGGTTATTATATTTAATTTAATATCATTTGTTTTGGGGTTGAGGGGCAATCCTTTATGAAATATTGCTAAGAATGGAAGGCAGTTTAAACCCTCGTAAAACCCTCATTATGACTCGATATGAAATATCTTGTTAGAAATAGATAAAAATGGTTTTTTTTAATTATTTTTATGTTTTAAACATGTATATTACTCTTTCAATTTTCTCTAGGTGGAATTGGTCTATCATAAGAGTGAGTGAAAGCTACATGAAACCCTTTTTTTCTCAGAATTTTGATTTAGTAGGCATGGTTGACCAGGTCAAATCATGTAAATAGATGGAGGTTGAAGTTTTATTTTATTTGTTTCAATTATTTTAGTTTGAGAATTTATAGCCTTTGTGTCAACTATTTTGGTCACTCAAGTTGACCTATTACTAAACTGGGCTAAGAGTGAAGATAATGAGAAAACTAGGCAGAAGTGAGAATGTGATTAAGGATTAGTTGTAGTGGACTAGGGATGGATAAAAATACATGGATTAATTTTTAAATACATATATCACCTTTCCCCCTTGAATATAATTTTTGATGATGCACATAAACAAGTAAAAATGTGTTCTCAAAGTGACATGTCTAGCACAATGAGGTCTATTTAGGGTGAATAAATGAGATTAGTCTATAAGATCAATATTGATATTAAAAATTATAATATATATTTTAAAATATGTTATAATCATTATTAAAACCCTTTTTAAGATCATAATATTATTCACATAGGTGTTCTAAATCTTGATTTTCATGATTGTGTTTTTGGAGTTATAAGGAATTTTATGTGGGTAAGTGAGAATGATGTTCTTGAGTATTTTTGCATAGATTTTAAGAATAAAATACATATTAAGTTGTTATATATGAATAATATTTTAATTTTAACACATTTTTATACATGATAAACTCCTATGAATGTGTGAAAAGTCAAAGGCTTTTGATTGGGTTCTTAAAGTTTGTGTGCAGTTCTGAGTGCACATATGAAGTTGATTAGTTTGAGGTCTTTTGAATTGTTTTATGAATTATAATGAACATGATATTGAAATTTATGTCACTTATATTCTATATATTTTATCTTATGTTTGGTTTATGTGGAAAATTTGAGTCTATGCATCAGATTTATAAGTTAGACTATCTGGTAGTGAGAAGGCCTAATTGCATGTAGACCCAATCGAGTGGTTTAAGGAGTGAAATGAGAAAAACGGTGTTAGGGAACTAAGGTTAGATAATAATAGGTATAATTTAATTTTTTATTAAGTGTTTCATCCATTTATGGAGGCTCAATGTGTTCCAAGGAGGTCAAAGTGAAATTTGTGCTTAGAGAAGGCCTAATCACATTAGGTCTCTATTAGGCCTAATGGTGGTTTTGGCCCTTAAGGGTGATGACTGACCTATGTGGTGGTTTTTTCACTTATGAAACAAATTTTTTGACTTATTCCAAGGGTTATAAAATTTTGTAGAGGTTATTTTCTGACCAATATGGGTGAGAGCAAGAGCCAAGTATAAAAAGAAGAACATTGAGGATTTCGAGCGAATGATTTAGAGTTTTTAGAAACCATGTACAAGGTGTGAATAAAATTATATAGGTGTGGTTAATATTTAATTAATTTATAATTGTGATTATATAGGTGATGATTAAGGCCATAAGACCTAATTCAACCAAGAAAAGGGCTATCTGAGTGAGAAGGCCTAATAGGTTGTTTGATAGAGATAAAAGAGTGAGAAGAGAAAAATAAGGAGGTCATATTTAGTTGAGTGAGGAAAAATTTTCCAAGGTTAATCAAATATTAAAGGTAACCCAGAGTGTTTGTACCTCCTTACAAGTTGGTGCTTGCTAAAGGACTAGTTGAGTTGGTGCTTGACTAGTAAGGGGTTGGTGCTCCTTTTGGGGTTGGTGCCTCACTAAAAGTTTGATTAATTTCTTATAAGACTATATTGAAAGCTGTATATTAGTGGTTTTTATCCCATAAGAGGTTTTTACACATATATCATGTGTTCTTATGTTGTTTGCTTTTACAGATGCTTGTGTATGCATTAGTTAATGTATGTATATGAATGAATGCTTCAAGGATGTTAAGTGAAATTGAAGGATTATTTTAAGGAAAATGATTCACCCACCCTATTATACATAATTAAAAAATTTGTTATTATATTAGGTCCTTTTAATGAGGCCTTATACCCTAAAGGAGATCCTAAGCAAGTGATGATGGCTAGTCAAATACAAGGTGGTTTTTATACAAGCAAATATCCATTGTTTAATGGATCCAATTATGAATTTTGGAGTTTTAGGATGAGAATATATTTTATGTCTCAAGGTCATGATGTTTGTAAATTAATCTTGGATGTATATACTGCACCTCCTATTCCTCTTATAGATGCAGCAGGCAAGAAGGCTAGTGATAATAATTCAAAAGCAATGAATGGTATTATGTGTGGCCTATAAAAGGTAGAAATTATGAAGGTGATGCTCTATATGATTTATAAATAAATTTAGGATAAGTTGAAGAATATTCATGATGGATATTCCAAGGTTAAGTTAGGAAAGTTTAAAATCCATAGAAGATAATTTGAAAGCCTAAAGATGAATGAAGATGAGACCATTACAGTCTACTTCTTGAGGGTTGATGAAGTGGTCAACATCATAAGAGGCATAGGTGAAGAATTGAATGAATATACTATTTTTAAAAAGGTTTTGAGATCTCTAAATCCTAAATTTTATTATAAAGTATCTATTTTTGAAGAGATGCAAGATCTAGACAAGTTAGAGATGGATGGACTTCATGGCACCTTAATAGCGTATAAGATGAGGACAAGTGAAGGAAGACTTGCAAAGAATGAATCTACTTTCAAGGAAAAAATAAGTCAAATGAGAAGAATACACAAGGTAATAAAGTCAAAGACAATGATGAATCCAATATTGATGATGAGTTTATATCTATGTTTGCAAGAAATTTGAAGATAGGTTAAGGTAAATACAAGGGTAAGCTACCCTTTAAATACTTTAATTATGGAGAGATTGGAAATTTTGCTAACAATTTATCTCATAATCATAAGGTAAAGGATTATTAAGATCATGATGATTATAAAAAGTCCTATACATCTGATAAGAGTAAGAAAAGCTTTAGAAGTTATGATGATAAGAAGAAATTTTGTAAGAACAAAAAAATATTTTACATGAAGGAAGATTGAAATTCATTTGATGAGAGTGAGAGAAGAGATTCTGAGAGTGACCATGAAAGTTATGTTCTTGATGTCAATGAAGTACTCTTCATGGCTGAGGAATCGAGTTGTTCAAATCAAGAAGAGTTATTATGGATTGGAGGTACTATTGGTGATTTAGATGATGAAGAAGATGAGGTAGATTTTGAAGATGAGTTGATGAATACTCTAGAAGAATTGAAGATGGTGAAGAAGAAGAATAGGGTGATGAGATATCTTATCAAATAATTTGAAGAGAAAATCAACTTGTTTAAATATAGGCTAAGAAATAACCCTAAGGAATAAGAGGAAATAGTTAAATAGGTGGAGACTCAACTTGAGATTATGACTGCAAGCCTAAATATTAAATAAGAAGAATGTGCAAGGTATGTAACTAAATTGGATTCCTTGAGATCTGAGTTGGATCTAGCATCAAATAAGGTCAAGTCATTTTTAAAATTTGAAAAGATTACCAATGATCTAGATAACATCCTGAGTAGTCAAAATACTACTAATGACAAAACAAGTCTTGGTTTCAATGGAAACCAAAAGAAGAACACTAATGAGATCAAAAAGGTTAAGGGTCAACCAAGAAATGATGGTGTTGATAGAATAAAGACTAATTATATCATGTAACATGGTATAAGGTATGTTAATCCTTTCAATGGATATTATTATTCATGTAACTAATTTGGTCATAAATCAAGGAATTGTAGAAGGCCCTTTAAGAATGAATATGCATGGAACTATGAGGAATCTCACTAATTAAGAGGTATGGGTCATGGTGTGTTTTCATCAATAGGAACAATTTGTTTCAATTTTCAAAAGGTTGGTCATTTTGAAAAATTCTATAAGCATGGATTCTCAAGTTAGAACAAGAAAGTTGAGGCCCCTAGAGTACAAAAAAGAAGCCAAGACAATGAGTGGAAACCCAAGGTAGGTAAGGTTGATGATTCATCTGCAAGTCCAAGAGAACTATTTCTATGGTAGAGCATATTCCAAATGCAAAGGAGTGATAAGAATAATCTCTATCAGCTCAAATTGTGGATGGAGTCAATAATAATATACCAAGTCATAATTATATTTAAATAGAGATTAAATAGGTCAAGCCAAAAGGGATATTCAATCTTAAGAGGATCATGAATGAATTTCAATCTAGTAAAGACATGGAGATCTAGGAATCTCCTAAGTTTATGTTGTTTTAGTGCCCTAAAAGAAAAGGTGACTCCATTAGGATTCATGGGGCACTCAATCAGTGAGAAGAATCATGAAGGATGCTTGGTCATAGGGGGAGCTTTGTGTTTCTTGTTTCCATTCAAATCCAAGGTTTAGTCAAGAGTCTGTTAGATGTGTGATCACAAAAGATGGGTCATAAAGAGTTTGTATGATGAATTGATCAAACCAAGTCACAGTAATGATAAGCATATGAATATTTCATGAAGACAAGTGGATCCAATCATGAGCCAAGAGTAGGTATGTTGTTCCAAGTCTAAGGATTAGATAGTTGTCAAGAAGATGACCCTTTGTCATTAATGTCAAAGGGGGATAAAGATCTTATTTGGAAGAAAGGTCATTTTGAAAAAATACATCTTGGGGATATGTGGATGATAAACTTTGTTTAAGTGTTTTTCCATCAATAACAAAGGGGGGGGGGAATTGTTGAGGTGTGTTCTTATTGTTGGTATTGAGGCTTTGATGTTGTCATTGATGTCAAAGTCAAGATGGGCATCAAGGTCATGAGTTGATGCCATGATTGGTGGAGTGGTATATAAGTATTATGATATGAAAATATAATTTTAAGGCAACTTATAAATTCTTATGAAGTTTATGGCATGTCAAATTCAAGATCATGATTCAAAGTAAGCTACTATTTAGTCTAGGTATCTTCAGAAGCCTAGTCTAGTCCTGTGAGAATGTGTATGCATAGAGCATAGTGAATCTTGGTGACTTGTGTTATTAATAGAATGATAGAGTGTATAAAGTTGTTTAAACATGTGAAAGAGGTAAATAATCCTTTAGAAGAGTTATAAGGTCAGCTTTGATGCGTAGTCCTTGCTTTGAAAAACCTAGTGAGAAGGCATAGGCTTGGTAGCATGATGAGATAAGAAATATGAGAATTGTGTAAATAATTTTGGAAATTTGTGAGCATGGTATTAGGTTTTATGACATGATGATGAGGTTTTAATAATATTACAAGAGGTTTCAAGGTATGATCAAGGTCTAAGTATGACTGGTAGTTCAAGGCCTAGTGTGCAAAGAGACCTAGTGTGACCTAATGAGGGGTCAAGTTAAGTTTATAAGGTTATATATATCATATTATAATTTTTATAGGTTTTATACATTTTTTCAAGTATTTTTACCAAGTTTGAGGTCAAATCCTGAAGGATAAAGCATGAAATTTGGTGTTTAGATTTTCTATGTGCATAGAATGGGGTGTTGAAGACCTAAGAAGGATATTATTATGATATTTGGCATGAAAAACCTTTGAATTAGATCTTGAAAATTTCATGGAAGTTGGGAAAGGGTATTATATTTAATTTCTTGGCATTGGTTTTTGGGTTGAGGGGCAATTCTTTATGAATTATTGTTAAGAATTGAAGGCAGTCTAAACCCTCCTAAAACCCTCATTATGACCCAATATGAAATATATTGTTGGAAATGGATTATAATTGTTTGGTTTACCTATTTTTATGTTTATAAAATGTATATTACTCTTCCAATTTTATCCAAGTGGAATTGGTCTGTCAGAAGAGTGAGTGAAATATATAAGAAACCCTTTATTTCTTAGAATTTTGATGTAGTAGGCAGGGTTGACCATGTAAAAGCATGAAAATAGATGGAGGTTTAAGTTTGAGACTTGTATTTTTTCCATTATTTTATTTTTATAATTTATATCCTTTGTGTTAACTATTTTTGTCACTCAAGTTGACATATCGCTAAACTAGGCTAATAGTGAAGATAGTGATAAAACTAGGTAGAAGTGAGAATGAGATTAGGGATTGGTTGTAGTGGAATAGGGATGGATAAAAATGAATTGATAAAATTTTAAATACATATATCACATTTCAAACTTGAATATAATTTTTGATAATGCACATAAATAAGTAGAAAGTTGTTCTCAAAGTGCCCTGTCTAAGACAGTGAGGTCTATGTATGGTGAAGAAATGAGATTGGTCTATAAGACCAATAATAATATTAAAAATTGTAATATATATATTTTAAATATGTTATAATGATTATTAATTATAATTAAAACCATTTTTAATATCATAAAAGTGTTCATACAAGTGTTATAAATCTTGATTTTCATGATTGTGTTTTTGGAGCTAAAGGTAGTTTTTTGTGGGTAAGTGAGAATGATGTTCCTAAGTCTTTTTTCATAGATTTGAAGAATAAAACACACATTAAGTTGTTATATAGGTATAATATGTTAATTTAACACATTTTTATTAATTATAAACTTCTATGAAGGTGTGAAAAGTTAAAGGCATTTGATTGGGTTCTTAAGGTATGTGTGCAGTTCTGAGAGAGCATATGAAGTTGATCAGTTTGAGATATTTTTCCTTATTTGATGAATTATAATTAACATGATGATTAAATTATGACTTTTTTATATTTATTTGTAAAATTTTATTGTATTCATCACATTTTAAAGATAAACTTTTTGGTAATGAGAAGGCCTAATTGCATGCAAATCTAATTATGTGGTTCAAAGAGTGAAATGAGCTAAATGGTGTTGGGGACATAAGGTGAGATTAGTAGGGGTATAATTGAATAATTTATGAATTATTTAATCCATTATTATATTCTTAAGGTTTTCCAATAATTCCAAAGTTAAATGTGTTCTTAGAGAAGGCCTAATTACATTAGGTCTCTATTAGGCCTAATAGTGGTTTTGGTCCTTAAGGGTAATGAACGACCTATGTGGTGGTTGTTTAAATTTTTTAAATTTTTTGTTGATATATTATAAGGGATTTATAATTATGGATATTTTATTTTCTAACCAAGATGTTTGAGAACAAGATTCAAGTATAAAGGGAAAGTCTAATAGGCCTAATTTGACTAGTTAGAACATTCAGGATTTTGAGCAAATGATTTAGAGTTTTTGGAAACTAGGTATAATGTGTGAATAAAATAAGAGAGGTGTGGTCAATATTTCATGAAGTTATAACTATAGTTAAATAGGTGATGAGTAAGGTCATAAGACCTATTTCTACCAAGAAAAGGACTAGTTGAGCGAGAAGGCCTAATAGGTTATTTGAGAGAGATAGAAGAGTGAGAAGAGCAAAAAAAAGAGGTCATATTCAATTGAGTGAGAATTAGGTGTGCAAGGGTGATCATGGATTCAAGGTAATTGATTTGGTTCTGAGTTACCTAGGAGGTTGGTGCCTCTTTGTAAGTTGGTGTTTGCTAAAAGACTAGTTGAATTGGTGCTTGACTAGTGAGGGGTTGGTGCTTCTTGTGGGGTTGGTGCCTCACTAAAAGTTTGATTAATTGATTGTAATATTTTAGTAAAATTTGTGTATTAGTGGGTTTTATCCCCTAAGGTGGTTTCCCACATATACCCTATGTTCTTATGTTTTTTGCTTTCATAGATGCTTGTGTATACATTGGTTAATATATGTATGTGAATGAATGCTTCATGGATGTTAAGTGAAATTGAAGGATTGTTTTAAGGAAATTGATTCACACCCCCTCTCATTATATTTAATTTCAATAGGTTCAACCTCCATGGAAAATAATCATGCCACAAAACCTTCTATACTTTTTTTATAGTCTTTGTCATCTGGTGAGAACTAACCAATTGTGGATATTTAGCTCATAATCCATGTAGTTAAAAAGTCCTTACTTATAAATGGAAACTCATGAATAATTCATAGAAATTAATCTCAATAATGACTAAATTGGTGAACCATTTCACTCCCAAAACAATATCAACTCCTTCCATGGGAATAATAAACATAGGAGAATCTAACAAATAACCTCCCATAATAAGCTTATTACTATGAAATTTTCAAGAACAGTTGACCATACCACCATATACAATCATGACTTGAAAGTATAGAGTTGGGTAAATAAAACAATTCAAATTAGTATCCATCTTACTATTAATGAATTTATGTGTACCCCCAGATTTAATTAACATAGTCACCTTTTGTTTCTTCAAGAACCCCACCACCTTAAGAGTTTAAGGAGTACTAATGCTTGAAAGTGAATGATAGTAAATAGTAGGTTGAGAATCTTTAGATTTGTCCTTAGGTTATTCTAACCCTTCCCCTAAGGCCTCCTCATCTTATTCCTCATCATTGGCATCATCAATGTAAAACAACTTCTTTTCAAAACATTAATGCCATTTGCTCCATTTTCTATCACATCCAAAACATAAAACTTTTGTACTCTTTTCTTCCACTTATTGAGGTGTTAATCTGGTAGGCTGATGAAATGATGGGTTTTAAATGGTGCGTTCATGAACATTGGTGAAAGGTCTTTATCTAATAATCTCTTTTTCGTCAACCATGCATGCCTTTGTATGGCCTCAGATATAGTACTAGGATGAAACATGTGAACCTCCAATTGGATGTTATATCTGAGGCCACCCAAAAATAGGTCAGTTAGGTTTTCCTCAATGATGTCTGCCATATGTAAGGAAAGATTTTAAATTAATGAATATAGTCCTTGATTGTCCTAGTTTGGTGCAACTAATCTAGCTGATTAAATTAATTTTCAAAGACATTATTGTGATAGTGGAGCTATAACTCCTCAAAAAATACTAACCATGAAATTGGGATGCCCTTCTTTTTCTTTTGAGCACACAACCAATGATACCAAATGAATGGCTCAAGTTCTAGATAAAGAGAGGCCATAACCATTTTTTGTGAACATGGAGTTTGATGTAGGTCAAATAATTTTTTAGTTTTAATGAGCCAAGTGAGTGGATCATTACCATTAAAATTGCATAGGCCCACTTTTAGCAACATCGACTTAAGGCCAAAATTGGTATTGGTTTCTTGTGGATTATGAGAACCAAACTGAAGTGGTAGAGGATTATTTTGTAGTGGTTGAGCTGAAAAGTTAGCCAATTTCCCAAATATTTATTTTAATTGATCTTTCATGCTATCCAAGTCCCCTCTCAAACCTATAATGTCCCCTTAAACCATATCAAAATAATCTTTTTTCACCATGCCCTGTAACTTTGACTTAAGTTGCTGAATTACCTCCTAAATAGATGGATCAAAAGTTTCAGATTTCATGCCATCCTTGTGAGGAGTTTTTGGAGTTTCTTTCCATTTTTCACATTCATGAGTGTTTGGACCAACCATGCACAAACCCTAGGAGGGTTTTACCCTTGAAAAATGTACTAGTGGAATACACCATTGTGATCATCTCATTGAGATGAATCCAACTACTGATATTATGCACAAGAGTGAAAAATATCAACTTAAAAAAGTGTACCATTAGAATATATATTTGCAATCATCTTATAAAGATGAATCCAATGAATGATAATTTTCACAAGGTAAACAAATTTGAGACTTTCTATTACCTTCTATATATACTCTACTTAGCCATGGTTATTCCATAGACCAACCATACTAAGAACATCAAGAAATTCAACAAGCTAATATGAAGATGTGTAAGCCACAATTCAACCACACATATCCCTAGACACATTATAGGTTAAGGGCATAACACCTAGAAGTAGTGAGGTCCTTACCTATACAAAGATATCCTTAGACCTAACACGTATAGATTGAAAACTAATGGACATATCTTTAAAGAAACAACCAATGCTCAATTTTTAAATAAGTAGTTTTCTTGGTCCTATGTTCTTTATAAGTTTTAATTTTTGTATTACATGCTGTTGTTCCCAAAATCCATCACTTTTTTTTGTGGAAAACATGTCAACCATTTTGGCCCTATAGGCCAAAATGGTCTCTTTCTTTCTCAAAATGTTTTGAGTAGTCAAGTTATTCAATTACACAAGCCTTTTTAGCTAAAGAAATCATAGGTTCAAAAGGTTAGCTTTCGCAAAGAAAAATATCAAAACACTTAAGGCATTTCCTAAAAAATTGTAAGGATGGTTCAATGGTAGGGTTCAACGATATGTAATGAACCATTGAACTCTACCTCTGAAAGGTTCAAAGAGTTCAAGGTTCAAAAGGTTTGAGAAAATAGTTCTAGCAGAAGGTTCCAGAAAAGGGTTCAACCAAATTGTTCAAATAGTTGGTTCAATAATACATTGAACTCATAAAAATACTAAGTAAATGCAGCTCTTTGCAAAACATTGAACCTTCAAACCATCAAACTAATAATTGAACCATTAAACCATTAAATCGATGAACTCTAAAAGGTTCAACGGTTCAAGGTTCAAAATGGTTCAAGTGTTTAGTCACATCCCTGTGAATGTCAAATTTAGGGTAATGGAATAATCATTGATTTTCAAATAACACAGACTGAGGACAAACTCATCTATCTACTGAGAAAGGAGCCGAAGAAGCCAACAAAAGGTGAGAAGATAGCCCTGAGAGCTTGGATCACCAGAAAGAGATAAAATATAGCAAGGAAAGAGGGAATAAAATAGAGAATATAGAAGCATTGGTGGAATAATTATTCCAGTAGGTAGAGCAGTCCACCAGGTAGATATCAGAGAGCATAATCATTCAATGGTGCAGCCTATTTTTCTTCGTTTGAGTAAAGACAATTGGATAGTCATGTAAGTATCATAAATAGGAATAGCCTTACCTTTTAGAAGATCATGTAACCCATGCTTTAGAGAGGACATTTAATATGATTTGAATGGCTCGAGCATGGCCCCTACATAGAACTTCCTCTTTCTAATGCATTTAATGCAGCATGGGCCATTTTGTGAAAACAAGTGCCAAAGTCTTTTTTTAGAGTCTATATATATTTTAATCTCTTAGTTTGTAAAGAAAGGGATCTCTCAATTATCAAAAGCAAAACTCTACCCAAATTGAAAGGCATTTTTGATACTTTGAGCTCAGATTGTTAATCATATTTTATTAGGTGAATAAGAAAGCTAGTGACCTTTTAGACTTTGTGTTGAAATAGCTTGTGTTATTTAAGAAATTCTTCTTATGTCTTTTTCCTAAATACAGTCTTGTCCATTTGATAAAATAAGTAGAGCAAGTGGAAATAATATAGAAGGTGTCCTGAAGCTGATTGTGGAAGACTTTGTGATACCATAATTGTCTTTAGTTTGTGTGTTTTGTGTTTTAAAGCAAAGGATATTGGAAAGGCTTTGAACTACTTTTATCCTTTGTAATATTTTACTCTATTGTAGTTTTTGGTGGAGACTTTGTGCTGCACTTCATTTTACTATGATATTAGTCCTAAATTAGTAAGAGAAACAATGAAAGACTTTGTGCTTTCATGGGTTTCTTGTGGATCTAGTTACTACCTAGGAAGTTTTCCTATTATTTTTTGAACATCATTTCTGAAAGAAGAGAAATGCCTTCAGTAATTACACAAGAATTCTCCTTTATTTTGTGAACATCATCTCTGAAAAAAGAGAGATGGAAGGTATGATTTCACCCCTAAGTCTATTTTTAGTTTATATTAGTCTATAATAGTTTATAGGGAGCCTCCCCTTGCTGAGAGGAGAGATATATCTCATTACACTATGGTTGATATACCCATTTTGCCTTTAGTTAGTTGATGACAAAATATTCACCCAATAGTTTTTTGTGACTCCACTGGGGAAGAACGTGCAATTTGAAGCCTCAAGCTTCAAATTGAAGTATTTCTAGTTCTTTTCCATTCTACACTATGGTAGATCCATGGTATACACAAAGTTAGAGAGATTGAGGTCTTGTTGATCCTGTGTTTGAGTTTGTGCAGCAAAATAATTTTGACCTTTCTTCTCCACAATCTCACCTTCAGCAAACTAAGAGTTTTCCTCCTACCAACATTAAGTTTCCAATACTAGGCAAAGCTTCTCTTTCCTCTGCTAGAAGAGCTTTATCTATACATACCCTACAAAGGTTCATTATCCCTCCTTTAAATCATCATATCATGGAATCCCAAGGCCCTTGGCATAACACTTTTGGACCTCTAAATATAACCCCACCTTTACATAAACTATCCCATAGTTCAAGAAAGAATTTTATCAAATTCTATGGTGATGGGAGAGTTCATCCTGATGTGCATATTTTAGATTTTTGCATAGCCTATGGTGTGATAGGCATTGAATTTGAAGATATAGCACTCAGATTATTTGTGGAAACATTGTAAGGTACTGTTGCAGACTAATTTTATCATCTACAAACACAAACACTAACTGATTGAAACACTCTCAAGGCTAAGTTTGAGGCTAGGTTCAAACTCATAGAAGATGCACATGCTTTGTTAGCCCAGCTTATGCAAATGAAGAAGGAGCCTCATGACCCCATGTGAGACTTCATTGCTAAATTTGACAAGCTGAGGAATAGGATTCCTACAATTGCTCAGCTGATACTAAAAAATCTTAAGTGCTTTTTCATCAATTCTTAGCTTCCTAAAGTGAGTTTTCTATTGAGGCAGGCTGGCCATATAGATCTTGTTTTAGCTTAGATTTTAGCCACTGAGGTTAAAGATGATCTTATATTGGTAGGAAAGATAAGAAGAGATCTTAACAGAAATAAATCTTCTTCATCTTCTGAAAAAATTTCTACAGGCACCACTAATCCTATGGTGCAAAAGCTAGCAAATGAATTGCTAGCTCTAAAAAAGCAAATGGCACAAAGGATGTCTACTCCTTCTTCTTCTCAAGATATACCAAGGAGGATGTTTTCCAACCATTTGTATCAAGGAAATGCTACCCAAAATCAAGGGTGACCTAATCATCTTCCTCCCACACAGGGGAAGCTTACCATTGAAGTAGCACTAGTCAACTCAATAGTTGATTATCATGAAGCTAAACATGATTTCTCTTTCCAACCTAAGTTGGACCAAGAAGATGATGATAATTTATTTGCATAAGGGGAAGAATAATTAGCTGGTGACTCCAACATTGGTTTCTTGAATTACCAAGATGAAGCCAGAAGTAAGGGAGAAGTGTTTGATAGATCATACACTATATTTACCAGGTCTCAAAACCAGTCAACTCAATAAGCTGATAAGGGAAAAATAGGGGAAGAATCTTGACCAATAATTTCAATTTCTAAATAGGGGACTTCTCTTCCCTTCCAATTAAAGGACCCAGTGATCAATAAAAAAGTAAGTACCTCAAACAAGCCTGCACCTTCTGCTTCAATTTCTCAGACCAGTGCCACACCCAATAAAACCCAAAATGATGGACTTCCTTCCTTTGTTCCTAGTTATTTTCAGTCATTTGATATAATTGACCATATTAGGAAGACCAAGATCTAAATGTCTGAGTTTAAATACTTGCAAGCCAACCTTGAGCATTTGGATAGGTTAGTTAATTGCATCAAGAACAAAACCATACCTACAGGACAAGATGTTTTAAAGGTAACTCATGATCCCTTAAAGAACACTTCCACCCAAAAAAATCTTGTCATTACTCCTATTGCCCCTGAGAAAATATAACCTTTCTACGTTTCCTTATTGATAAATGGTCATAAGCTGAGCAACTGCATAATAGATTATGGAGCCTCTGACAATGTTATGCCCGCCAAGGTAGTAGATTCTCTCGATCTCACCTTGACTAAAACTTTTGGGAGATGTTTCTCCATGAAAAACAAACAAGTGCCACTTTTGGGTCAAATAAAAGATGCCCAATTTGCATTTACTGCTTTTCCAGATAAGAGGATTAAAATGATAATCTTGGTGGTTGATGTTCTAGCTTCCTATGGCATTCTGCTTAGATGTAATTTTTGAAAGGATGTTGTTGGAGAGTTGAATATGGACCTGTCTAAAGTGAAGATACTTGTTAAGGGCATCATGCAAAGACTAATTCCTAATAAGGAATCAAAATACATTATTACTCAAACATCAGACACTGAGGCTCAAATTTTGTTTAAATCCTCAGGAATAGGTAATTATTTTGTCCATAGATGTTTCTATTTCATCAGATGAAAGTTTATTGAGTGATAATTCAAAAAATTTAAACACAAGATCAGAAGAATTGGTAGAGTAAAATTCAAGTGAAAAATAATCTTCCCTCCCTAACGAAGAGAAATCTTTAAGGAGATCAGATTCTAATGAGGTATAGATTATAGAATTTGATGGAAGCTGTTCTTCTACTAGTTCTAGAGTTGAAATCATTTTGATATCTCTGTAAGGAGGTATTTTCTCCTTTTCATATAAGTTGTAGTTTAACAATACCAACAACACCATTGAGTATGAATCTTTATTGATTGGATTGAAAGCTACTCATACTAAAGGTGTTAAGCTTCTTCACACCCAAGGAGATGCTGAACTAGTGGTTTGTCAGGTGAGAAATTTGTATCAAACTAAAAATGAAAGATTACAACATTATTGTAATATTATATGGGATTGTATTAAAATTTTTGATGCTTTCAGTATTTTTGCAGTGCCCAGAGAGTTTAATGATCATGAAAATTCATTGGATGTCTCTGTAACCCTTATGGTTCCTCACAAAGATTTTAAAGGGAACAAGTACACTATTGAGCTAGTCTTTTGACCAAGTGTATCTGATAATGCCAACCATTGGCAAGTGTTTAATGAGCACAACCAAATCATTGCTTTTATGGAACAGATGTATAGCTTTGAGGAGCTTTATTTTGAAGGTAGTAAATCTCCACCGTGGGAATCAACTCCCAAGATAGATTCAAAAATTGGTGAAGAGTTCCTTCAACTCAAAGGGAATAAAATCCAAGAAGATTTGGTTTCTCTTGAGAAGCTATTTGAAAAGCATGATAGGTTTGTCAAGAAGCAACAAATGGATTCAAGTTTCTCCAAGGAGTTTGATCAAATAAAATTGAGTACAAAAGGCAATCCCAAAATGGTCAACATTGGGAATTGTTACACTTCTGATGAAAAGCTCAAATTCATTACTCTGCTTCACCATTACATTGATGTTTTGGCATATTCTTATGATGATCTAAAGTCTCTCAGGCCTGAAGAAATTTGGCATAAAATTTCTCTCAAGGTTGGGTCATTGCCTCACAAGCAGAAACAAAGGTAGTACAACCCTAGAATATTAGGTACTATTCTTTATGTGATCTAAAAGATGTTAAATGCGAGGATAATTTTTTCAATCCACCATTCCACCTAGATTGTGAATATAGTTCCTGTGAGGAAAAAAATGGAGAAATTTGCCTTTGTGTTGATTTCATAAATATAAATCAATCCTCTCTAAAGGACAAATACCCCCTACCCATCATGGATCAAGTATTGTAAATAGCGACTGGCTCAGAGATGTTATCAATGTTAGATGGTTTTTTGGGGTATAATCAAGTGGAAGTCGGTGAAGCAGACCAACATAAAACCACTTTCACTACAACTTGGAGCACATTTGCATATCGTAGAATGCCTTTTGGTCTGATCAATGCTAGTGCTACCTTCCAGAGAGAGATGGATCTTACCTTCAAAAATAAAATGGGGAAGTTCATTGTGGTATATCTTGATGAATTTATCGTATTTTCCAAACATCATCCCAATCATGTGCATCATTTGCAACAAGTGCTGGAATGATGTTGACAAAATGACATTTCTCTCAATCCTAAGAAATCAATTTTTGGGGTTACAGAAGGGAAACTTCTTGATCACACTATATCCTGAAAAGGCATAAAGATTGACTTATAAAGAGTCAAAACCATCTAAGAGCTTACTCTTCCTGCTAGTAAGACTGCATTCCATTCTTTCTTTAGAAAGGTGAATTTTCTATGAAGGTTCATTCTTGAATTCATGGAGAAGACTCACCACATTATCGACATGATGAAGGGTAAAGCTACTTTACATTGGATTGAAGAAGGCAAGTCAACATTTGAGGATATCAAGAAAGCTATCACCCATGCCCTAGTCCTAGTTTGTCCAGATTATACCAAAAACTTTTTGGTATACAGCTATACTTTTAGACACACACTCTCAGCCATTTTAGTTTAGAAAAATAAAGAAGGTGTGGAATCTCCCATATCATTTATGAATTGTCCTCTCAAAGCTCATGAATTAAAATATTTAAACATGGAGAAGCATGCTTATGCCATGGTCAAGGTGGTAAAACACTTTCATTTCTATATCTTGAATTCACATACTATTGCTCTAGTGCCTGATACAACAGTAAAGTCCATTTTAATTCAACAAGAGTTTGGTACTAAAAGGGGAAATTGGATTGATAAAACTTAAGAGTTTGATCTTGATATCAAACCTACTAAGCTTGTGTAGGGAAGAGGTCTTTGCCAGTTAATTATTGAGAACATACCAAAGGAAACAGGACATGAAGAAATAAAGGTTGAAGACATGCCTATAGTTTTATTTGTCACTACTACTGATGAGTGTTATTCTAATATCACTCATTTTCTTACCTATGATGAGTGTCCTGCCCACCTATCTCATAAAGAAAAGAGAACTGTTAAATTTAAAGATGTTAACTATGTCCTGTGGGAAAATAATTTGTACAAGAGGAGCCTTGATGGGGTATTTCTTTGTTACATGGATAAAGTGCAATAGAGTAAAATTCTAGAGTCTTTCCATGATTTGGCTTGTGGAGGAAATTTTTCTACACCTGTGACTACTCATAAGATTCTATGAACTAGGTACTATTGGCCTACTTTATTTCAAGATGCATACAGTTAGGTACGTAGGTGTGAGCTGTGTCAACAGTTCATTGGAAAACCCAAGTTGGCCGCACTACCTCTCAAGCTGATGGTGATTGAAGATCTATTTCAACAATGGGGTATTGATTGTATTAGGACCATGAACTCATCCTCAAGTGCTAGACATGACTATGTTCTCATAGCCATAGATTATTTACCAAGTGGGTGGAAGCCATTCAAGTCAAGCATGCTATTTTAGAAGTGGTATGTAATTTCCTCAAGGAAAATATTATTTCCTGGTTTGGAATCCTAACCAAGATTATAATAGACAATGTTGCTTGTTTCTCTTCTCATAAGGCTACCCAGTTCTACTACTATTATGAGATTATTCTCTCTCATTCCTCTGACTATTATCCGCAAGGAAATGGTAAAGCAAAATCAAGCAACAAGAACCTGGTGACTATTATTAGGAAGCTAGTAGATGACAATCAAAGAACTTGGCATAAAGCATTATTTGATGCTTTATGGGCAAACAAGATTACACCTAAGAGGGTAATAGGTATGTCACCATTTCAACTTCTATATGGTTTGAATGCAGAGATACCAATCACCCTAGAATAACCAGCATTGAAGTTGGTGAAGGCAGCCGAAGATCAAACATTTGAAAATTCCATCGATAAGAGGATCATGTGCTTGATTAAACTAAATGAGCAACAAACTATGGTGGTGGATTGTATTGCTGGACATCAAAATATAGTAAAAAAACTTTTTGACTAGAAAGCAAGGATTCATGATTTTCAAATAGGAGACCAAGTCTTATTATGGGACAAGAGGAGAGAACTAAAAGGGATGCATGGAAATTTTGATTCTTTGTGGAGAGGTCCATTTTTCATTCATCGATTCAATGGTGAAAATAGTTTCTTTCTGAAATATCAAGATGACACACCATTTTCACTACCTCACAATGGGTAGCATTTGAAGCTCTTCAATCCTTGAAGTATTAGATAAGTCTAGTTGTAAATTTGTATAGTCTTTGTTTGTTTTGTGTTGTTCATTTAGTTTTTGGCATCTTTCTCTTTTTGGATGGCATGACTTTGTATCCCAATGGTATGGATGAAGGCACTTAGAGTCTGGATTTTACTCCCTTTGATTGTTTCAAAATACAATCGATGGAAGTTCCCCAATTGGAGCTAGCTATTGTTCCCAAAATCCATCACTTGTTTTTGTGGATAACATGTTGACCATTTTGGCCCTGCAAGCCAAAATGGTCTCTTTCTTTCTCAAAATGTTTTGAGCAGTCAAGTTATTCAATTTCACAAGCCTTTTCAGCTACGGAAATCACAAGTTCAAAAGGTGGGCTTTTGCAAAGAAAAATCTCAAAACACTTAAGGCATTTCCTAAAAAAATGTAAGGATGGTTCAATGGTGGGGTTCAATGATATGTAATGAACCATTAAACCATTGAAATCTACCTCCAAAAGGTTCAAAGAGTTCAAGGTTTGAAAGGTTGAAGTGGAAGGTTTGAGTGAATAGTTTAAGTAGAAGGTTCAAGAAAAGGGTTCAACCAAATTATTCAAATAGTTGGTTTAATGATACATTGAACTCCTAAAGAAGACTAAGTAAATGCAGCTCTTTGCAAAATATTAAACCATCGAACTGTCAAACTATCAAACTTTGAATCATTGAACCATTGAACCGGTGAACTCTGAAGGTTCAAGGTTTAAAATGGTTCAAGTGACTAGTGACATCCTCACAGACATCAAATTTAGGGTAATGTAATAACTATTGATTTTCAAATAACACAGACCTAAGGATAAACTCAGCTATCTATTGAGAAAGGAGCTCAAGAAGCCAGCAGAAGGTGAGAAGATAGCCCTAAGAGCTTAAATCACTAGGAAGAGACAAAATATAATAAGGAAAGAGGGAATTAAATAGAGAATCTAGAAGTGTCGGCAGAAGAGTTATTCTAGTAGGTGGAGTAGTCCACCAAGTGGATATCAAAGAGTGCAAGCATTCAATGGCATGGCCTATTTTTCTCTGTTTGAGTAAAGATGAGTGGATAGTCATGTAAGTATCATAAAGAAGAGTGGCCTTACCTTTCAAAAGATTAGGTGACCCATGCTTTAGAGAGGATATTTGATATGATTTGAATAGCTCTAGCATGGCCCTTGCACAGAACTTCCTCTTTCTAATGCATTCAATGTAGCATGGGCCATTTTATGAAAACAAGCACCAAAGTCTTTTTTTGGAGGATATATATATTGTAATCTCTCAGTTTGTAAAGAAAGGGATGTCTCAGTTATCAAAAGCAAAACTCTACCAAATTGAAAGGCATTTTTGAGACTTTGAGCTTAGATTGTTAATCATATTTTATTAGGTGAATGAGAAAGCTAGTGACCTTTCAGACTTTGGGTTGAAATAGCTTGTGTTATTTAGGAAATTATTCTTATGTCTTTTTCCTAAATACAGTCTTGTCTATTTGATCAAATAAGCAGAGTAAGTAGAAATAATCTGGAAGGTGTCCTGAAGCTGATTGTGGAAGACTTTGTGCTACCACAATTGTCTTTAGTTTATGTGTTTTGTGTTTTACTGCAAAGGATATTGGAAAGGCTTTGAACTGATTTTATCCTTTGTAGTATTTTACTCTATTGTAGTTTTTGGTGGAGGCTTTGTGCTGCACTTCATTCTACTAAGACATTAGTCCTAAATTAGTAGGAGAAGCAATGAAAGACTTTGTGCTTTCATGGGTTTCTTGTGGATCTAGTTACTACCCGAGAAGTTTTCTTGTTGTTTTCTGAACATCATTTTTGAAAGAAGAGAATGCCTTCAGTATTACACAAGAATTTTTCTTTATTTTGTGAATATCATCTCTGAAAAAAGAGAGATGGATGGTATGATTTCAACCCTGAGTCTATTTTCAGTTTATATTAGTCTATAATAGTTTATAGGGAGCCTCCCCTTACTGAGAGGAGAGGTTTATCTCATTATGCTATGGTTGATATACCCATTTTGCCTTTAGTTAGTTGATGACAAAACATTCAACCAACATACTCTTCCATTTAAAATATGCTCTTACTTTCATGATTTTAACTATGTTTTATGCATATACTATGGAGATAACATTTATTATAGGTTTTTCTTACCCCCTCTTTGATTCTGCATAACCTTAGCTTCATTTATGCACACACCTTCATATTTTATTACACATTAGCTTTAGTTATTATTTTTGATCTTTAAACCATTTAGTTTTT
This sequence comes from Torreya grandis, assembly GCA_037957365.1. Classification (NCBI taxonomy): domain Eukaryota; kingdom Viridiplantae; phylum Streptophyta; class Pinopsida; order Cupressales; family Taxaceae; genus Torreya; species Torreya grandis. Next base: position 4,406,999 of record JARHVA010000377.1, read on the forward strand.
AGTTTGTAAGTTTGCATCATAAGACTACATATAGGACCTGACCATTCCTCACAAACACCCATCTTCTAATTAAGTCAACCTTAGAATTTTTTCAAGTCTTTAGTTCATGTACCCTTTGATTTATTCATTTAATTATGCATCTTAGATTTTTAACTTATGATTCACACTGTAAGACCTTAGTTAAATCACTCCTCACAAGCATTCATCACTTTTATCTCATTACAAATTAAGTTTACTCCCAAACTTAGATAGTTGTTGTCCCCAAAAGATAAGGCAATGGTTGAGAGTAGTGATTTCATGCACTTGGAATCAACCATATTATTTTATGGTAAACCTTAAATAGTCTATCTTCATCTACATAAACTATTTCTTATGATGATGATTCATACCTGCCTATCATTTTACCATCTCCATTTACATATTGTTTTGTGATTTGGGGAAACTCAATCATTCTATGCTCATTTCCATCATTAAATTTTCACCATATTGCCTTAGGCACACCAAGATCAATTTTGATATCACATTATTTTCTAATGTGCAAGTCCAAGTATCCTAAACACCATGGTATTTAGGTTCTCTTCTCTAAAAACTAAGTGTAAACTCTCTTGTGATGGTTATTTTTAGCACCCATGTTTTGTTTTCCAAATTTGATTGGAGGAGGAATAGAAAAATCCAAAAGAGTAAAAACACATATCATAAAATAAACAAAAGGCAACGATTAAAAGAAAAAAACAATCTTAAAATTTAGATCACACCAAGAGATGTGATCAATATTTGACATGTATCTTATCTTAGTCGAAGATCAAACTCTAGAATTGCCTCATGGCAGAGCCAAGGTCCATTGGGGTGTGATAGGCCAATAGACTGGGGTAGGAGGTCTCATTATTATATACTATCTAGTGCCACCCAATTTCTCATGAAATTAACCAATATTTTTAGTATACCAACAACTCTGTAAGATGTCTTAAGGAATAGGGAACACATTTTGGGAATGTAGGTCCATTTTAATTTTCATGCATACTAGCCTTCATGGGATGATACTTATATTTCACTAGTTATCCCAAACTTGTGTTGTTAGGTCAAGATCTCTAAGATCATTGATGTTGAAATTCTAGTAGTCTTACCAACTTGATTAGAGTGTCTTGCTTCTAGTAAATATTATTTTTTCACCTTGGTACCACCATCTCTTCCCCACCACCCATTTTATTTCCCCCTTTGACAAGAAGGTTTTATTTCTAAATCTTTTCCCAACTTCTATACTTCCTATTCTCCATGTCTTTTTGACATGTTTAAAATACAATAGTTTTTATTTATCTATCATTAGAATATAAGTTGCATATTTGATTTGTCATAATATGCTCTCTTAGTTATTTCGTTATCCTTCTCATATTTTCCTTAGTTATGTTTGGGACCTTGACCTTTATATTTTACCATTTTTCAAGCCATTTCATCATGTTTCTCTAATTATCTCTTATTTTTCCATATTTGACTGAGTATGGATAATTACTTATCTTTCATTGATGTTGATTACATTATTTTATCTCATAAATCCTTAAGTTTGATCTAGATTGTTGCTGTTCTTACTTTGGATACATTTTAAGTATTTTTAGTTTTTGTAGCCTTGGATTTTTACTTACCATATTTACTCTCCCTTTTGTTACTCACATTCCTTGTTATTTTTATCCTAATCTAGCCTTTGTCATCCTGGCTTACTAATTTTCCAAGTGCATAAATCTATTTTTTGAGTTTTCCATTTATTTTTCTCTTTGGTGATTTATTGCTTTGCTCTCTAGCCTTGTATCCCTAGGGTTTTTCCAATGTAGTTATTATGCCCTCCATGATCAAGACTATAAATATATCATGTGACTACTCAACAATAAAGGTAAGTCAATGTATGAATATGTTACTTTAAGTTATTTCATTTATCATAATTTCTTTTCGTATTTCATTTTTGAGTTAACTCAATTATTTTTTGCTATGTTCTTTCCTGAAGCACCATCCCATGTTACATTTTGGTGACATGTGATGAGTTTTAGTTGTGACATATGTATACACATAATATTTTTAAACTTTATCATTTACTGATGCTTTCTCTTATAATAACCTATTGAGTTTCAATATTCTTGAGTCAACACCTTAAAGGGTGCATCAAGATAGGGGTGGGTACATCCTTGATGTTTTGTGAGAGATATTTTTGACTATTTATCAATACTACATCCATTTTAGCTTCCTCAAAATTTGATCCCCTAAGCAACCTCATCCCATCTTGTATCCTCTACCTATATTAAGACCTACAATTTCAGATTATATCGACCCATTTGATGTAGTCTTATCCATAATTTATCCCTTCCCAACTACATTGATCAGATCGATGTAGTTCTAAACATTAAAACATAGTCTTCACAAATAAATTAGCCTAGCTGAGCTAGTTTAAGGTTAGTCAACATGTTTATAACTAAATTGATTTGGAAAATATCATTAAATTAATATTCAAGAGGGATTAGGATCATTCACCACTATAAATAAAACTTACCATTTCATTCCAAGGGAGGGGAACAATCATTTTTGTTTTGTTATTACTCACACTTCTGTCGTATATCTACATTTGGAGGAGTTATTTCTTAGATATTATCTTGAAGGAATGCTTATCTTATGGAGTTTTGGATGCAATAGGAGGAGTCATTTTAGCCTAGAGCTTGATTCAACATTTGATATCCTTAAAAACACAACAATCTCTTGCAAAACACCATTGGCCAAGGGGGAGATTAAGGCTCAATAAGTCTTGTTTAAGGTAAGTATATTCCAATGCTAGATCTTTCATTTAATAGATAGAAGTTTTATAATTGTTTTTTTAATGAATGTATATCTCATTGTTTAAATTTTATCTACACTTATGCTTAGTGTATCTATATGATTATTTGAATTCAACATTTATTCACCTTAGGTAACCTAGGCTCCCATTTACCTACCATGGTTCTTTGCCCATTTTGATATGTTTCTAACCCTTCCTCTTACTTACATTACTTAATTATGGTATTAGATTACTTATAAAATAGAGACCTAGTTAGAGTTATGACATTGTGTTGCAGGTGTTCCTCCTGCTAGGTTTATGAATCCATTTAGTCATATCCCAATTCAGTAAGTAACAATGGGATCTCTTTGATTTGCTTTCTCTAAGTTTGGACATTTAGATAAGATAGTTGTAGGTCAATCCTAGCACATTGCATAAAATTAATGTAGTTAATGTTAAATGTTAACATCTACTTAATTGAATATCGATTTCAAAGATACTAAAGCACATGTTACAGACTAAAAGTGGATTTTTTGAGTTTATTCATATGGAATTTATTTTTTATTAATTTCAAATAAATTAAACATTTACTATTATGGATTTTATTGTGTATCTATTGAAATTTTTTGGACTAATGATGATTAGTTATATTGAATTCATTGCTTACTATTATTAAATTTTAATTGATTGATATCTAATGGATTTTATTCTTATATTTATTATGATTATCATACTATTTTAATATCTTAACCTAGTCTAATCACTCATTTGGTTGTGTTAAACATGTGTGATTTTAGTACAAGTTTCTCCCCTAGCTAGGGAGAATATCATTGGGGAGAGTGAGATAGGTTAGTTATTGATGGTAGAAGAGGGAAAGATGTGTATATAGATCTAAGGGATTTTTCTTGAAAGTGAACCTAGAATTATCACCAATCTATCACCTAGGAAGGGTAGATAGCTTATTTTATAAATTTATATTGCTCTCACTTTAATGCATATCATGGTTTAGATTAGATTAAACCCACCTTTAATAGATGGTGTGGGTACCATCCTTGGGCACAATGGGAGGTCCAGGTCTCCCCCTGTTAGTCCAAGGATAAAACATAAACAACTCACTAGGAAAGTAGAGACATAACCCAAAAGTGTCCCAAAAATGGATGAACCAAAAAATACCATAAGGTCTAAAAGAAGAGCCCAATATGATTGAATCAATAATCCCACCATTGAATAGTGTGAGAGCCAACCTAGATAGATAGAACAAAGGCCAAATACTTAGAAGTATTTGATTTTGATTGGATTAGGAACTAGTAGAGGAAGATTCATTACTGCTTTTGACTGGTGTAACAACTAGCCAAATTTAGCTGGACCAAAAACTAGCCTAGACTAAAAGAGGCCTAGTTCTCAAGATACCATCAGGTTCCCTAGATCAAGAACCACATTGAACACAAAAGGAAGTCCAAGTCTCCATAAAATCTTTGAGGTCCCCAAGGACCCAACCCCTAACAAAATCATCACGGATCATAGTCTCCATATTGAAATCTCCATGATCTAAATAGTGAATATCCTTTTGAGGGATTACAAAGAAAGTGAATATCATGTGAGACTTACCTTTAACATAAGCAAGGTTAAAAAAAAATCCCACAATACCCATGATCAAGAACCAATAGTTAAAGGATATGAAAAATAACCGATCTAATAAATAATAAAGTGAAAAATCCAAGATTTGAATTTCAAAATAGGCAAGGCTTGAGAGCACAACCCAATAGTCATCCTAAGTCAACATTCCCCCAAACAGATCAACCTAGTATTGAAACACAATAATGGTTAAAGCAAAGATGGAATACTACCAATAGTTACCAAAACACCATCCCCAAAATAGGCATGACCCAACACAAATCTGGTGTTAAACCCCACAAAAAAGGTGAACATATTTTATAAAAAATGATCCTTAAGAGATCAAAACCATATATGAATTGGAAAGAGACAAGCTATGCTTAGGCCCTCGACCACCATGCATTTACCTCCATGAATTGGGAGGAATCTTGCATCTAAAACTTTCTATCTTGGTCCCACAAACACTTTTAGAGTACCCTGCCCACCCAACTAAAATATTAAGGACAAAGTTAAACCTTTTAACCCTTCCTTGAGACCCTTCAACTTTAAAAATCACCTGTGCACCAAAAGACTAGGTTGCTCAGAATGGAAAATAACTAATTTCCTGACAATTCAATAGAAAATGGTAGAAACCTCCCAACATAGGTTGGTCCACCATCAATGAAGTGTCCTTCCTCATCCCACAAATTGTAGTAAAAACTATAAGAATGCATCCAACTAAGTCGAGAGACCTCACCAACCATGTCAATTTGGTTTGAATCCTCCACCAAGCAAATTTAGCCATGGCCCCTTCCACCAAAGGAAAATTTGCACCTAAAGGGATTTTGTGGGTATTTATTCCTAAATAAGTTTGGAATGAAAAGTAGCTTGAGAACAAGATAATCCAATAAAACCCATCTATCTATCCTAGAATAATATACAAAGGAGGCATATACTACCCTATAGCCTAAAAAACTATAATGGGTTTGAACAAAGCAAGTATGGAACCTACCATGATAGTAGCCCCACTTACTAGATTTCAAAAAATTAGAAACAATCGAGGAAAAATGAATTGAATCCTCGTTAGTCGTGTCAGATCACCATGCCACTAGGATAGCATAGAGAACATATTGTCTTCTCTAGCTCAGTGAGAAAAGTATGCAAGATTTAAAATAAGAAGGAATAATAGATTTAGAACATCATCTAGATCTAAGCTAGACCCAATCATCCTCCTTCCCATCTAGATCTAGTTTGTCTTCATCTCCATCCCCATATGATGGATTTCAAACTTCCTCTCTTTGCTCCTCTCGCTCACAGTGAACCATTTGAAAATTAAATGTTAAAAGTTAATGCATATCATGGTTAATCGTGATGTGTTTTTTTATTACTTTTAGTTTATATATATGATTGATTGGTTGGGTGTGCTTATGTTTCTGATGTGATGGACTCTTCATAGTTGAAACTAGTTTATGTATATATAATTATCAATGATTATAAAATTGTTGGCATGGATAGACAAAATGCTACCACACCACTCATAGATGTTTGACTTGTGACTAGTCAACATTCATAGATGTGTTGATCTTTTATGTCTATTTGATATAGTGAATTAATTATGGTTACTTTTCATTGTTATGAATTATTTTCAAATCTAAGTTTTTTATTTTCATATTTCTATTAATTCAAAGAAACCTTGATTTTATACTTGACATTGAAATTTTAAATGTGACTTTTAATCTACCTATAAACTTAGGATTTGGACCAATTATCTATTATTCTGGGCATTGATTAATAAAGACATTAAAAATATTAAGGTACCCTTTAAGGTCCAAACTTTAAATAACCCCTTATAAATATAATCATGCTAAGACATATAAATTATGAGTTTATTAGAATGTTGTGACTTAAAAATGATAATAGTATAAAACTTTTAAAAATATTGAGTCATGGACCTGACTTGTTATAAACTGAAGTTTATATTATTTTGGAATCTAATTTTAAAAATAGTTATGGGTAAATTAAAATATTGTTCACGAAGTTTGTGAAAACCATGGTTTTTAATGTTAAAACCATAGTTTCAATACCACAATTTTTGTAACTGTGATTAGGGTTTCATGATTCCTTGTTTTCTAATTTAGTTTATCATCACTTTAGACATGGCTGAACATTTTTGGTGAATTACTGGCCTTTAATAATCTTACTTTAATGAATATAGCAATACTTTTAGAATATAATGAGAGGATTTTTCATGAAGGTTTTGGGTAGTCATATGAAAAGTTTTAGAGTTCCCGTAATCTTTTCAAAATCTTATTATTTTTATCATTAGTTGAATGGTGGGCACAAAAAATGTCAAGCCATATTTGACATCTCTATATTTGGTTTAAAAACTCAGAATACATACAAGGCTTGTTACTAGAGTTCATCATTTTGGAACAAAAAGAATTATGACCAAATTTTAAGTTTGTAAAATATTATAAATACTAATATTTTGGGTGTAATACCTACACATGAAGTGTAAAATAAGAAGGGTGTAGTTTGAATGGAGATAGAGTTTGTTAGAGGGATTAAACTAGACAATCAGTTTTGAAAACCACTTTCATTGGATGATACTGAAAAAGGTGCAGTATTCTATTATTTTACACACACACAATGTGTTTTTGTGGCATATTTTGTTTGAATCATGAAAATGGAAGGTGATGGACATTGGTGTGCAATAAACACACCGATATGCATTATACTTCTAGATTTGGATTCAAAACTCATTGTTATACTTATATTATTTACTTTGAGTGGACTAGTGGATCATTTATTAGGATTTTAACTTAAATTTAAATTTATTTTGGCCTTTATGAAAATTACTATAAAATATTTGTGCTAATTTGAAACTAGTGAATACATATATATTTGTCTTTAACTTGCATTTCTTAGTAGTGTTAAGGGGTGATATAAATTGTAACTCATGTGCCCTATAAGACTATCTCAAACGAGTCATGAAATGTATAAACCTCCTTAGTAAATAATAAATGAGAATTCTCGATCTGAGTCTTATAATTACACAAGAAACATGATTTTTTCTAAAATGATTTATTTCTATGGATTGTCCAAATTTATTAATCATTTTGATTTTTCATACAAATACATAATGTAGTTTTCAAACTTAGTCTAATGTTGTACTTGATAAGAACTTGAATTCAACTCTTTTGAGATTAAAGACTTGGAATTATATGTGAATTACTCATTGGTATTCAATATCATTATGTTTGGACACTTATTTTTTTGTATTAAATTTCAATTAATAACTTTTTAGTCGAATTATGATTGTAAAATTGTGTGTATAATATCTTAATTTTTACCTCTTGTAGTAGTCTTAGAGTTATGAGATGTTGTACATTGCATTATTATCTTCCATATTTTATCAGTTTAAATTAAGGTATGTAGGAACCCGTGGCATAGGGTTTCCTTATTGTAAAACTAAGATATTTAACCTTTTCTAATGTATTCTACACATGCTCAATGTTATTCTTCTTAGGTTACTCATGTATACTCTTATGCTTCTAGGAAACTCATTATTGAAGTTAATCTATGTGTTTTAAGAATTAAGGTCATGCAATATGACTGATTAGCACTTGCACTGATATTATTACATGATTGTAACCTTATAGTGTGATGTTTTTAATGTTGTATTAAAAATGTCTACTAAGGTATACTGATTTATGGTTTCCAATAGATGTGGACTTATTTTAGTAAGTATTCTATAATTTCTTAGATTGGGCATTATGGTAGTGAATCATTATGAAACAATTATTTTAAAATGTGTTTTGATTCACCTTAAAACTATTTAACTAGTACAACTAGTAAATGAATGAATGATAGAATAAGTGAGATGTTTAAGAGAATTTTTTTATGGAAACCTTATATATAATGCCTTGAAACTAAATTGAGACCACTGTAAATGATTAGTAATGAGCTTGTAAACCTGATTCATTTTTAAGAATCTTTTAGGATTACTATCAATATTTGAGGAAGTGATTTCTTATGACACTTACATAAGTGATATGGGATGCTTGTGCGATACATTATCATCCATGTACTCTAAAGGATTAATCTTTTGTGAAACCTTGAAGGTTGTTATGTTGTTTTTTCCTTATATAGATTTTTTTGAATCCTCAATGAAATTATTAAGTGATAATGATTAAATCAAGTGGTATGCTACACTTGTGTGATGTGTTATATTTCACATAATTTCTCGATGATTGATTATGTACTTATTTTCTTATATGGATTGTTGATAATCCTTGGCAAAGTGAGAGGATGATGATGCTTAACACAAGTATTATGGGAACATTGTGCTATGTATCATAATTTTGCACTTATGAGAGATCACTCTCATACTGAGTCATGATTATTTATATGGAGATCAGTGCATTGTAGAGTAATTTTAAGAAAAATCGGTTTAAGTATTAAGGAATTCAGAATGCGAACACTATGTGGGTTGTATAAATTCCTTAGTAATATTATAAGGGTTATGGAATTCCCTTAGTTTTACATTGAAAATGTAATTGGGAACAGATTACTAAGTTTGGATGTAATGAGGTGGGTTCATTGGCTCCTAAGTTTGATATATCCATATGTATGTATACTTAGTATATATTAGGAATATATAATTTCATGTTCTGGTTTATATTAGTAATGTATTATTTATGTTATAGTATGTATTAATAATGCATTATTTTCTATTCTAGTTCACTATCAAGACTTGTATTTTCCATGTGGAATAAATTATAGTCTAACTTGTATATCCAATATTTTATTCCTTGCTAATATTTCCTATTTACTTATTTCATGAAGGGTGTGGGCATTATTGGTGGACAAGAGGTGTATGGGGGATTTAAAAGTATTTATGGTTAGAGATAAATCCTCCAATGATGCTCTCCCTATTATTATATAGTGCTCAACATTAATGACATTCTTCTAATTTTGTGTGGATTGCACTTTGTGAAGACTTAATATTTGGTATACCCATCCTAGACATATGATTTTAATCTATTATGCCATTATATATAAAATATGTAACCATCTAAAATGTAATTGGTAATGAAACTTGAGATGTACTAGAAATGAAAGATTGTGTAAATTTATTATATATTTGATTTCTTTGTTCTTGTATTCTACACCTCTTTATGTAAATGTGTAAAATATGAATATGATTAGTATAGAATGAGATATTTCTATGCAATTGTACTTTTGATTTAATTAATGTAGAATAATTATTTATCATTCTTAGTCACTTTATTTTGAACTAACATATACTCTAATTTTTTATATGGATATATTATGAAAGCATGTATTATAATTATATAGTAAAATGAAATTAGAAAGATTTATTGACTTTAAATCCATAAACATGAATGCTATGGAATTAATAAATTATTTTTAGATTATATACTATTATACATTTTAATTGTATTAGTTAATTGTGGAACAAGTTTTGAAGGATTAGTTAAGAAAACATTTGGGAGGATAACTTAGAATCACATATAAAAAATTTCTAGGGCATTTTTATGGTATCTGATCAAAGGGGTTCTTATAGTCCCATTATTTCAAGGTATCCTTATGGGTATCCCAACATTAATATGATGCTTCATGGAAATAAAACGTGAAGCAACTCTTTATTTCATCCTTACATTGTAAACATACTTCCAACTATTGGAAAAAATGTATGGGCACTGCTCAAAACTTCATACCAAGGCAGCTTGGTAAGCCAAATCTTGCTTATGTGACACACATTATTGTAAATCACTTATTTTTGGATCAATTAGATTCCACCCACCCTATTAGATCTAGGAATTTACTATAATGGCAAAGTGTCATCTTATTGGCATGGATTAAAAATGGCCTTAGCACTTTGGCTCTTATTGAATATTGGAATGTAATCCTAATTGTGTTTCTATACCTTTAGGTATTTTTATGCCTTAATATGATTAGGATTAGTATATAATAATGTTATGCATTGACATTTTGAAAATTCATGGTCCCCTACAACTCATATTTTACATTCTATAGCTAATCATGTATCTATTAAAATGATCCAACTAAGAATGCCATCATGTGTAGGATCTCTATCATTGCTTATGTGTGTAGATATATTATATATATCATCAAAATAATATAATAATAGGTCCATTTATTCCACATATGTGATAAAATTAATGGAGTCTAGTAGGATGATGGCCTTCTTTGTGTTATTTTCAAAAATCATGGTATGGTGTTAAAATTGCACATCAACTCCTACATAAAAAAGGCTATCCCAAAAAATTCATGGTATTTATATATTTATTCCATATCCAAAACCTCAAAATAAATATAAAATTTAATGCCCGAAATATGTTTCTCTACATTGTAGAAAATTCCTAGAGATTATTATTATCCATGAACAACACATGGGGGGAAATCTAAAAGGGAGGAATCCCCATGCCATCGCAGGTATATTTATTTTAAAAATTAACTTTAGACTCTATATCAATTACCACATCTTAAAAATCATAAATTTTCATGGAAATATCAATTAAGATATTTGCATTATACCTAAGTGTCTTTGTTTATAATAACTGACTACATAGGGTTATATTAGATGGGGTTGGTGTTTATACCATAGTGTTTAGCTAGAGTTTTAACTTGAGGAGAACCCATTTCTTGTTGAAATATCTTTATTATGGTAGAATAAACTTTAGACCCAACCACAAATTTTGGAATGTCCTTCATCTATTCAGGCATAAATTGGGCATGAGTCTCCCTTAGTAGTTGTGCAAATTTATGATATTCACTCCTTTATTTAATGGGATCTCAAGATTTACTTGAGGTAATTCTTTAGTAAAAATAAATATCCTTTGATATTCATCCATAATAGTCTTTTTGTTACTCATGTTATCATGTAAACATGACATGGATTAGGGGGCCTATTTTAAAAACTAGCCTACATCTTAGCATAGATCATGTTAGTATAATTTTGTTGATCATTCCACTTCTCCATTAACTCAAAGCATTAATTTGTTTAATATTACTCATCATGATTCCCATGTTATGGGAATTTAGGATACCTTTGAATGACATGTCCTACCACCCTATATATATAATAAGTCACTTATCCTCAAGAGGAGTGACCTATTCCAAATCCTTTACACCCAATCCAAATGCCACCCATGGTTAGATGAATCTATTGCTAAGTAGTCACCTAGAATATATGATTAATACATTGGTCACACAAATATTCAACCATTTAACAGTCCAAGGTTTCGTGTATGGGAAACTCATAGACTTGACACCAATAATTTATTATGTCCCCATTCATGTTCTTGAATAATAGACATGTGTATGTTTTGTGGCACTCATGATAAATATCACAATGGGGTATCACTACAAGTTTTGAAATAAGAATGAACCCATTATTTTCACTATAAGTAAGTCTAATTAGGGACGTCATTCCTAAAATCCTATGCACCATAGGCCATTTTTCCTCTAAGTTTTATAAATTGGATAATCTTTAGATTTTTGTGGATACTTGACCAATATAGGCTTCTAGGCAAGGCCCTTTGAAAATTTATGGGATATACTACCACTTATAGCCTCAACACAACCTCTAAGGCCTCTTTTTCATAGAAAATGTCTATTGGATGGTTCTAAATTATAGGTAATTGGAAATGCCTCTAATAAACCACTCTCAATGCAGAGATGGGTTTAGGATATATGTCAGATTTTATTATAAATATTTGAATCGTTAATCATATAGATACACATAATCATTGGAGGCATGTTGTATCTTATTAAATGATGCAATGCACTAGTGATGTAACTTAGTTTACTTGAAATCACCTAGTAAACCTCATTTGACCTTTCCAAATTTAATGTAGATTCCAGCCAGATCGAATCAAGCACACCAATCCTAAGCATGACCATAACAACTAATTTTTTTCATAAGGTCCCTTATGTTATGAGAACATTAGGATATATGATAAGATTTCTAGTGTCACACTATGTATTCAATGATATAAAAAATCTTAATATATAGCTATGATGGTTCATAGATAATGGTAGTGATGGGTCCTTGTGAACGCCCACTTCTGCTACTTCCCAATCCTTTAACACCAATTGATCCATGAGAACCTCTCAAGCTTTCACTTGTATATATGAAACCTTTGCCAAATCTACTTGAACTTTACAAATTACACCTCTGTTGCCTCCTAGAGGAAGGCCCATGTTTTCCCTACTTCCACTAGAAGATTCCTCACCTCCTAAGTTGTTTCTGTTGGATATGTTACCTCCCTCAAATGTATTTATTTTAGATCCACTTATTGTTAGGATAAAACTATTATTTAACCTTCCTACATTAGCCCCAATGTTCATGTTGGTTGTTATTTTTTCTCCCTCACTCATGTCTCAAAATATTATTTCTACATATTATTGTAATGTTTAATTCTATTAGGATGATAAGTTTTAAAGTGCCTCAAAATATCATTTGTGTGTCTCTAACAAATATTTAATCGTAATTGATACACTATATACTACTACCTACCTTAATACTTTTATCACTTTGTGCCACATTTGTGACCTTGTAGATTCAATTAATGATATCATGAGTAGCATACCACCCTTGTAAATATTCAATTTTGGTAAGAATTTGGGTTCATTACCTTTCAATATGCTCTCATCAATGTTTTATTACCACATGAGTGGACCCTACACCATCTTCTAATTCCTCATGTAGATAATTAGTTTTTTTTTCCTTGAACTCACCATGGTCTTCACTTCCATTTAATTTCACTTAGTTCACTTAACTAGATCTCTCTCTTTGGATGCACTTCTTGTGCACACCATGTATTGGATTCCCATTTGGCTCTTTTCCTTTGTTTAACTCAAGGACATGATGCTAAGATCATCATTCATCACATTCCATCTTGGGTTCCACATCCAAAATTTCTTCTTACATTAATCTAATCCATTATCATTTAATCTTAGTGCTTCCTTCCTTAGCTTCTTACCCTACTCGACCCTCATGATGTAAGGGTTTTACTTAAAATTGAGCCTCTCCACCCATTTATTGACGAGTACCATTTTCATCCATAATATTAAATTATTAATTAATTTATTTATTTGGCCTATTATAAAATTAACTAACACCTTGTCCATATAATAATAAGTAACAACTATGAATTCTAAAACATAGGTTTCCATAACTCCCTTACAAATGTATACACAGTGCATCTAAAATGTGTTCTAATCTTTCAAAGGTGCAAAATTATTTGGATTATACTCAATCTATTAGTTATGTGTTGTAACTTTTTGTTTTAGCTAAGTTGAGATCCAATAATAAAAAATCTAAGGAAATCAGAAAATAATCCTTCATATAGGTAGTCATAAAAATGGGTGTCACACCATGTAGTCATATCAACTCCTCTTAGTGTCACTTGTCATGAAAATTATAATTTTTTTTAATTAAAACAATCATAAATATCATGTGACATTGTTATCCAAAAACTGATAAAACCCTTTAGTTCATCAAGGGTCATGACAATTGAATAAAAAATTTAGCCCATTTTTTCATTAAACCATGAAATGATCTATAAAATATCAAGTCACAAAATTTATATAATTTATAGAATAAAAAAATTTATACTCTAAATTCACGTCAAAATGACAAATTAATTACTATAATGATCTATAATTAGTGTATATTTGTTATTCTAGAAGATAACATTACTTAAGAAATATGTATCAATGTGAATACACTTAGAAAAACTAGCAATAATGAAAATAATTGACATGTAGATGTTTGACCTAGATAATCACACAAGGTATAGGGATAAATTATTTGGAATAGGCAATAACTATTCTTCCTATTTTATATTGGTGAAATGATAGAGTTATAATGAGATATAGAATAAGTACAACATATAACTACCCTTCTCAGAAATATATCCTCATTGTTTCCTCAATCAAATCCTGCCTACAAACATCTAGACACTTTTTATGTTCATTGATGCCTTCATAAATTTATGTTATCCTTATTATATACCTTAGAGATTTCATTCCATGCATTAAAGCATCCCCAACCATATAATTATTTGAATAATTTTATTTTTATTTCATAAGTGACCCTTTTGGTTTTGATGTGCATAACCACTAGTTTAATTAGATTGAAAATTTTGAAACCACCATGAACTTATGAAATCAATGCCTATAGCTATCAGTGGTTTTACAACTACCACCTACATAAAGTGATAATTTTACCACTAATACTAGAATTCCTAATTTGAATATCTAATGATGATTAAAACTAGGTTTACTATTTGTTTCTTGATGAATGGATTATTTTCATGATCATTACAAACTACAATAATTGTGAAATTTCTACCTACAAGAGTTAACAGTTGAGGCAGTTTCATAATTAATGCCTACATAAAAAAATAATATTGTCACCAATACTAGAACTCCTCATTTGAATCTTTGATAATGATTTAAATTGATTATATTTTTTTCCTAATGAATGTATTTTTTAAATCCTTATGGATGATTAGGACCCAAAACTAACATTGATTATCTAGAACCAATTTATCAACTTAGAGAAACTCACCCAAGGGGAATAATATGTTAGATTAGGACCCTCATAGATTAATTAGTTATAGATATCCAATAATAAATAAGTAAAATATAAATAAGAGATAAATTAATCAACTTAGAACACCATAGTTTTTGAAGAGAGCAAATTTCACTATTCATAAACCAAGTACATATAATAACTTAGAGCGTGAATTAATCTATCAAATTTTACCTCTGTATAAATATCCATAGAGCTTATCTATTTGCAACCATACTACATCAAAAGGTAGTTGATGTTAAGTTACTTTTTAACCTAACACATCAATATGTCATTAAGCTCATAAGACTAACTTATATGTACACACCTCTTTTACCAAAATGGGTACAATGTTACCTTTAAAAGATTAAACCATCAAGGGCCTACACAAAAATATATAAAAAATTAATACTAATTGAGGCCAATAGAAGATATGTAATAAATGTTAAGCTAATTTTATACCCAATACATCAATATATCATTAAGCTCATAAGACTAAATTATATGTACACACCCCTTTTATCAAAATGGGTATAAAATTACCTTTATAAGATTAAACCATCAAGGGCCTACACAAAAATATATAAAACATTAATACTAATGTGAGGCCAATAGAATATATGTCCCAAAATAAATTATCATATATTTTTATATAAATGGATCGCTAGGACACATATGTACTTAAGCCAACCATGGGATATAGTATGAATTAGTAATCAATACATGGTAAATCAATATAGGGTGAAAGGACCCAAAAAATGAAGAGGGTCAAAATTAACAAAAAAATGATTGTGACCAAGTAAAAATTGATGAATCATTGGTTGTGACCCAACATGAAAAAATAGAGATCAAGTTGACTACAGGATAATTGATTTAGATCTTGATGCTCAAAGGACCCATTAAAAAGAAGAGTTTAATAATAGATGAACTGAGAAATCAACCTTAAAATACCTTCCAAAACCCTTTATCTTCACCCTTATCATTCAAACATAACATACCTAAGTTTATTTTTGTACTCCTTTCAAATACATAATACTAAATAAATATGTTTTATATAACTTTGGTGTTTTATGTTTAAATTTTTATTTTATGAATGAGATTGCATCATTTTATTTCATTATTATTTTGAATTTACTACTAATACAATGCATGTAAACATTAAGGACAAATTATGAAATAAATTAAGTATTAGTAACAGTGGAACATAGTTAGATTACTAGCTAGACTAACCTATAGCAAATAGGTAACTATCCCATAGCAAATGGCTAGGATAACTCATAGAAACTAGGAGCCAACCCATAGAAACTAGCTAAGCTAACTCTTAGAAAATAGGTGGATATCCCATACAAATTAGGTGGCTAACTTATAAAGACAAAAATCTAACCTGTAACAATAGTAGGCCAACATGCATCAATGATAAAGACATTTATTTCAACCCATATCAAAGGAATAAATAAATATTTTAACTATAATAGTATCCATGATAATAGTTATAACCTATATAGATATGATAAGTAATGCTAACTTAAGGGGGTGACGATGGGGAATTAGTGTTTAGAGGCAGATGCAGGGGAAGGGGAGCGTGGGCACGGACGCGGCCTTGAAACACTAACCCTATGGATGATTTTGCGCTCGCTGGTGTCTAGATCTTGACCTGTGGTTGGTGGGATCTATGGTTTAGAGGTGCGGCATTGGAAGCTTTATCTTTTTACGTGGATTTGATCTTTTACCCCAAATTTTTGTCTGGTAACTGTCGTGCTGACCATTACCCTGTTCTGAGCAGATCATTGTTTCTTTCTAGAGATATCTAGAATGCCATGGCGGTGATTCCTCTGAGTGAGGGGGAGATCTTTTTAGATACTTGGGTGGATGGGTCAAGCAGTGGTGGTGATGGGTCTAGAGGTAGGTTCTTTGTTGGTAGTGCTATCTATTCTGGGCAGTGCATTGGTACGCGGTGCTTAAAGTAGATCTATTTTTCTGCATGTTTTTTTACTTTACTTCGGGCTATCAGATAGAGGATGGAACCTGGGTGGGATCTCTAACCTGAGTTGGATGGCCATCCTGTTCTGGTATGTGAAGCTTTTGTGTTTGCATGGGGGAAACTCTGTTTCCTCAGTGGTTGGTGTTTGAGCCACGGTGCCCTGCATAGGGAATAATGGAGAAACCCTAAGCCGTGGAAGAGCCCTACTCATTAAAATGATGGGTTTGGCAGTTTTGCCTTCGTTATTCTAGCACTTTTAGGTTATATGCCTGGTTCTATTTAGGTTTCAGGTCCTTGTAAAACTTGGGGAGCTATAACCGGTTTTTTTGTTGGTTTTAGGTCCATGTAAAACCTGGTTTAGTAACCATTTTTTGATGCATTTGCCTCTTCTGGCAGTTTGTAATGCCTATCTTTCTGAATCTATACAGGGTTTTGGGGCCCCTTCAAAACCTGTTTTTACCTTAATCTAAAATGATGGGGAATTAGAGTGCAGGATGGGTAGAGGTTAAAAAACATGATTAGGAGTGTGTTGAGGAAGTGGAATTTGAGGGTGAGTATGATGATGAATAGATAGAGGATAAGGATCATGAAGATATGTTAGAGGAAGCCATAGAAGCTTTACTAGAGGAGATTAGTGTTCTGACAGGTTTAAAAGTGGAGCAAGGAAAGTGCACTTATCTATTTACTAAACTTAGAAGGAATGTAGCTTTGGCTATGCTAAAAACAATAATATTCAAGCTAATGTGGCTCCTTAGCATAGGGTGTGGGTGGTGAGGGAGTTAGGGATGGATAAACCATTCTCTCCTTAGGTGCTAAGCTCAGTAGTTCTATTTTTTCCTAACATTGATCCACCTTTATGTTTTTCTCTACCTATTTCCATTTTGGAGGAGTTAATGGCTAAAAGGGGAGTTGAGGCTAGGTCTGAGTTTGGCATTAAGTCAGATCTGGTAGGAAAACATTTAGATCCTATTGTCACTTTAGTGATGGGGTGACTAATGTTGGCACTCTAATTCTTTACGGACAAGAATTTTGGTTGTGATATTAAAGATTCCTTTTGGTGGGTGGAGCTTGAGGATGGCATCGACTATTACCATGAGTAAAACCCAATATCTTTCCTTTCACTAGCGATCTGGTCTTCTTTTGGTTTGAGAAAAATTTGTTTTGGGATTAAGAATACTAGGGGTTTGGTCAGAGGCTGGCATGGTCATGGTAGGTTCGGCCCCAAATCATTTTTTTTAGATTTTTTTGAGGATGCCACTCCTTATGGCCCATTCACTTTGCAGAGTTAAATAGAAATTAGTGTTATTTATTTTACCTAATCCTTCAGGAATTTTTACTTTATGGGGCTTGATCAAGGTAATAAGAGATTTCCTTGATGGCTATTGTAGGGCAAATGATTTTACAGTCTAGTTTGGTGAAGTTTAATTCATTCATGGTGGAGATTTTTTGTAGTTTTTTATTTTTTCTTGATTTGGGCTCAATTATGTTGATTAATAGTTCTAGATAGTGGTTTTATTTGGTTTTTTCTTGATGGTTTCAGCCTTAGACATTAATAGTTTAATTGGCTAGTACAATCAATTTGATGATGTTCTATCCTTAAAAATGAAACCATGAAATAAATTAGGAGGTTAAGTTTGGTTTTATTTCTTAGTGTAATTTTTGAGTATGTAAGATGATAAGAACAAGGATTGATGGTAATCATGATTCTATCTCTCTATTTAGATTTGTGAGTTATCATTTCTAAACTTTGAAGGCAATAAAAAGTTATTATGGGTTTCCAGTTTGATTTTTTATGATTAATGCTAAAGTATTGGTAATACTTTTTATTTGTTAGTCTTTTGGTTATTTGATTAGCTATATTACTTAATGGTAAGACTGTTAAGCTAGGCCTTTTTTTTTTTTGAATTCATATATTATAAGGGCTAGAGACCCATTAATTCTCGAGCATCAATAAAAAAAATAGCTCTAACATGTATCAATTACTATAATGGTTAAGTCTAACTCATATCACTAGTTTTTATGCCCAACTGAGATTGTAATGGTTAGCAGGTGGTGTGAGGTGTATTTCCTCTATAATCTAAAGAAGAAGTTGGGTCCTATTATTGAGGAAGGGGATAATCAATGTTATAATGTATCACCATCACTCATTCTTTATTTGACCTTGATTCCAATACTAGTGTAACAATGAAATAAATTATTCTACATCATGTTTTCTATTGTTTTTTGATTGTAAGATGGATATCTTTTACTAACATGTGTAGATTGTTTCTATTAGAATCTATTAATAGCCAAAATATGTTTTAGCATTTTTGTTGTAACTAGATGATCAAAATAAGAACATTTCCTCTCTATTTAAAGAGAAGGCACCGTGACATAGGTTAGCAAACAGTATATAAGAATAATCAATTTAGATTTTCTAAGAAAGGATTGAATCATGTTTGTAACTCTAAAATTTTGTTATATAATAATCACATTTCTATAGTTTTATTAATGCAAGGAAAGTGATTTGAATTAACAAGCTATAACACAAGGAAGGGATTGTGACATGACTCTAATAAGGTAAGGCCTACTTAATAGGATTAAGGTAAAGATCATGTTTGATAATTTATATTCAATTTTGCATTATGTGTTGAATTATTCATTTTATTAACCATAATAATAATTTATGTTCTATTTTTATGCATAAACATTTACGATTCCAACAAGTTTAATTTATCACTATTTGAGGAAGCTTCTAAGACAATGTTATCTTTACTTTCATGTCATTTAATTTATTGTTATTTAATTTCCATGCAAATGTGTGAATTTGATTTATGCAAGTTTTTTTTCTATATGTAACCTTTTCACCTAAACCTTTGAATGAAACTAGTGTTTCATATATAGAATTGAAATATTTTCAAATGCAAGCCCTAGGTTGACACTTAATGAAATTAGTAGAATTAGTAAGTCAAATGATTTCTCTTTAAATGAATTCATTGGGTTGTAAGAAATATTTAATACCTTAGACTTAATTTATGGTTTGATTACACTTTTAATTTTGGTGTCATTATTAAGGATAGGTGTATAAATATTAGTATCCTAAGAAGTTGAGATTAGATTTACTAATTTATATAATAATTTCTCTATTTTCTATAATAATTTATTGTTTTCTAGTTAAGAGTTTAATTCATTCAACTAGATTAAATCAAAATACATGTGTTCCCACTTAGAAATAACCTTGTACAGAGTAGGGCATAAAATATCCAAAATAAATGTTGATTGAGTGTATGCAACATAAGAGGGATCACTTAAGTAGATTTTTACCTAGGAGACTAGTTTTCTATATAGGAGGAGAAGTTGAGGCATCAACTCTAAATTTTTTATTTCAAATAAGCATACCTATAGCGATTCTACCCCTATAACCTAAATCTATAAAAAAAGAAGCATAATAGGTAGCATTTGAAAGGTTCTTTGCTAAACTATTCAAGTAATCTAAAGGAAAAAGATAAGAGGATTTGTCTATGCCTAAAAAATACATCCTTATTGGAGTAATGAATTTTCCAAATTTCACATGGGAATATATTATTTAGTCCCTTTTTCCTTCACCTAAACTTAATTATAAAAGATAATATTGAACCCTTCTATCTCTAAAAGGAAAGTTTAAACCTGCAATCCTAGACCCAACTAAACAAAGTGCCATTTTTGCTAAATTTATAAAATAATTCATAGAAGATTTTGCTCCATCACCTCCATCATAAGATATCCCTTTACGCTAATAAATCCTTAAGAACCATTCATTAATCACCTTAGGCTAATAAAATTGGCAAGGAATTTGAAGTGTGGGTTGTAAAAGTCATTAGTTCATGAATGATATAGATAATCATGGGAGATATAGAAGGATAAACCCTTGGAAGTGAGGCCACAACATTCAAACTTCCCATAAGCACCCCTATATGTAATTCACCCATGAATAACATTCCCATATAAGATCTACCTAATTTCATGAGAATGGTAATTGAGGACCCAAATACATTGCTTTTTGAGTTTGACATCTTGTGTCCTAGCTACATCCTTTGTTGGTTCATGGGGTTGGGACAAATTGCAGTCATGGATTATAAATACATGAAATAAAAATTTATCTCCAAATATTAGGACTATTGTAGATAGGACTTCAAAAGATATGACATCATAAAATGAGGAGGAACCACTAGAGGACTACATGGAAATATTCACGTTTAGCCTTATATATATATATATATATATATATATATATATGTATATATATATATATATGTATATATATATGTATATATATATATGTATATATATATATATGTATATATATATATATGTATATATATATATATATATACATATGTATATGTATATATATATATATATACATATGTATATGTATATATATATATATATACATATGTATATGTATATATATATATATATATATGTATATATATATACATATATATATATATACATATATATATACATATATATATATACATATATAGATATATATATATATGTATATGTATATATATATATATATGTATATGTATATATATATATATATGTATATGTATATATATATATATGTATATATATATGTATATGTATATATATATATATATATATATATGTATATATATATATATATATATATATATATATGTATATATATATATATATATATATATATGTATATATATATATATATATATGTATATATATATATATATATATATGTATATATATATATATATATATATATATATATATATATAAAATAGGTTGGATACAAAGTCAGTGAAGCTCATATTTATTAAAGGAATTATATCTCATAAGTGATAGAGATGTTTCACAAAAATAGTTTAATGATATCATCATATTTTGAAAAAATTACTCTAGGTCAACAATGAAAAAGACATGAAGTGGTAAAGTATTTCTAACATCATCATCTAAGAGCACTAATGGAGTCTCAAGGATGGAAGTTAGTAACCTAATATAAGATATCAAACAAGATATTATTATCCACTTGGACATACAACTTGATACATTTCATACATGAAAAAAATAAGAAGTAAAGTAAGCTCTAATTGTATACTACCTAGATTAACACAAAAATAAAGCAAATTATAGGTGCCAAAATACCCATGTAAAGGTGAAAATCATCATAGATAAGGTGGAAATCATCATGGATAAGGAGCCAAACACAACAAAAAATCATAAAATTAAAGGAGATGGATATTAGGTATTTTACATGGCTAAATGGAAACCATGGTCGTAAAGACCTAGAAATATAATTATGTCATCAAACACTCCATTTTATAATTAACAAATTCCAATTTTCCTTGCTTAAAATTATTATGAACCCACCCATTGGAATCAAACACAAAAATTTCTATCACAAAATCAAACTTATAAATTATAAAAATTCCAACCTCAAGCCAATTTGAATCCATTCCAATATCAGCCATGCCAACCAAAAAAATAGAGCTATCAATAGTATCTACTCTACAAGTAATAGTAGTAGTCATGGAGAAGAAACTAACCATGGTTTAATTAGAATGTTGGGTACCAACAACCAAAACAAATGCAACAATAATAACAACCAACATTACTACCATATAATCCTAATTAAAATCAACCTTGAGCCCCTATATTTCCTACCCAACCTATACCTAACCCCAACAATAAGTTAGCTCAATTGACATCCACTAATGGCATGATGAAATGGTCGACTTATTCAAAGGAGGTAGATAAATTATTCAAGATGCATTATCCCAAAACCCAATATATACATCTAAATTTTCTTGCTCCTCCATATTTATTAATCTCATCACTAAATTCATCTAATTCATCCATATTCTAATCATCCTAGTTCCTTCTGACATTTAAATTAATTACTTTATCATACATTAACCTTATATCATCCCAAATCCTAATTAATCCTTATAATCACATGTCACTTATCACTAAATCCCACTTATCTATTATTTTATAATTTTAAAAATTTCCCCTCACCTAATTCAAACTACACCTAAATTTTCCTATAAATCAATTTCTTAATCCCTCCATCTAATCACTCTCCTAATAATTCACTAACCTTGCTTATCATTTCTAATAGAATTTAGAATATTATACACTCTAGAATCTTCCACACTCTTCCTCCTCTAGAATCCTCCAAGGAATTTTCTTGAAATTTCTTCATCCTCCTCTATATAAACAAACACATCTCCATGCAAACCATGATCTATATTTGAATATCCTTAGACTAGTTTTGTCTCCTTTTGTAATTATCAAGCATCCATTATAATCCTATGTTTTTGTCCAAGATTTTGAGTGAAATTAAGAAATCCAATGTATA
Source organism: Torreya grandis (assembly GCA_037957365.1). NCBI lineage: Eukaryota > Viridiplantae > Streptophyta > Pinopsida > Cupressales > Taxaceae > Torreya > Torreya grandis. The sequence continues at coordinate 4,430,358 of JARHVA010000377.1, forward strand.
AATTACATTTTCATATCAATTTGGGGCACAATAATTATATTTGGAGGTAAATTGGCTACAAGATTAGTGTATATTTTTCATATTTCAATTATTTTTTTGCATTCAATTTATTTACTGTTAGCAACCCAAGTTGCACCCTACTAAAGTACATTATTCATATCTTTTTCAAACCTGAACCAACATTGGATTGGTCTATATCCTATGGGATACTTGTACTTAGACCAAACCTCTAGATTATGAGGCTAGCTCCTCTGATGTATCACCTCTGGATCTGTTTCCTAAAACCTACTTTTCTTTTGGGGGTGAAAAGAGTTAGAAATATAAATTAAAAGTGTCAGGATCTTTGCTCCACCACAATAAGAGCACATATGATTACTTCTTGTATTAGCAACTAAACACGGAATTTAACCAGAATCAATAAGTAACTAGAAATATGAAACAACACAGGATATAAGAGACAATACACAATTGTATTATATACACAAAAGAAAATACAATAAGGAAGATGCCACTTCTTCCTCCACCTCAAAGGCTCGCCACACCTCAAGACCTTCTTCCCTCTCTCTCTTGGTCCCAACAATCAACTCCAGTATAGAATTGATGTTCACCTCACCAACCAGTCAGTAACACGCTGCTAGTTCACCAAGTACACAACTGTACTCCAAGTAGATCTCCCATGAACCTTCAACCTACAATTCAATAGACCATACTCACAATTGTAGATCTCTCTACACCCTTAAAGAACCCTTCTTCAACCAGTACCCCGGTGGATCAGCTCCTTGACCTTGCAGACCTTGCAACTCTCCCTGATCAAACACTCTCAGCACCCCTTTGGAACTAGGAGGAGCTACACTAGCTCTCTCTAAAAGCTCTATGGCTTTTTAGCACACACTTACAATACAGCCCATGAGTCCATATATAGATCTCATGCTTACAATAATTAGACTAACCTAATTACAATAATTAGACTCACAACTCAAGACTACGACTAGCCTTCAACATGCAAACTAGCAGTCCAAAAATAGACTCTCCCGGATTCGTCATGCAAACTGCCTGTTCTCTCACAGGCTGCCGACGTCGGCTCCTCCATGACCGATGTCGGCCGACTGGTAACCGACGTCGGTTGCTTCCTCTTGCTTTCTGACCGACGTCGGCTGATCAGACCGATGCCATTTTTCCTGCAACTGAATCAGCAACACCCCACAACTCTGGATCCTCCTTAACTTCTCCTGTTTGCATCCTGGTGAAGCTTTTAGCTCCACAACATAACAATCTCCCACTTGGAGATAAATAGCTGCACCTGTACCTATACCTGTACACTGTCTAAATTATTCCCTGGCTTGTATTCCTCTTCAAGATCAACCCTGAAGACCAACCACCACGCACCTTGTGATGCTATACCTGTCATTCAAGTAACCTGCCACATCTGAACCTACATATCCATGTAGTGAAGAACTTGACCCTGCACAACAAGAAACCCTGCTGCTAGTCCCACTGAACTGCCCTCCAGTACTCCTTCCCCGAATTGGCTCCATACTTTCTGACAACCCCCACTGCTTGGGAAAACAACTTAGGTCTACACTAGACCTCATGTGATTTCAAACCCTGTTTCAAGCTAAGCTTGAACTGTCCAGCCCTTGGTGTGCTTTTTGATTCTGCATCCTGCATCACAAACCCCACCAACACCATCTTCACATTAGCTCCCACTGGAGATCAAATCTCCATGTCTCTTATGCCAAAGAATTTCACTGCTCCAAATTCTTCATGACACGCCTCTGAACTAACCTTACCTTTAGCTCAACAAATCCCTGTATGTACAAAACTACTAGTAAATCACCCACATACAGTAACAAGATGATGTTGCGACCATCATCCACCTGGTAAGATAAAACCACAATAGTTACACTGACATTGACTGAAGCCATGCTTAGTCATCCACCTGTCAATACCTGTACCACTGTCCTGCAGCTTCCTCAAGACCATATGCCTTGGCCTTCTATCTCTCGTATCCATCCACTCTCTTCTTTATCTCAGGAATCCATTCCATCTCTCAGTGCTTACTTCTAGCTGACAAATCTACCAACAAATACCTGTTTGGTTCTTCTCCAAGGACTCACACTCCTCATCCATGCCTAGCTCCCACTATATCTGGACTCTACCTGCATTGCTTCTTCCAACTTCCTAGTTCTTGACTATCAAAGAGGCAATATAAAGAAGGTAAACAATGAATATGAGGTTCACTTACCATTTCTAACCTCAACATGAGCGTTTGAGACTTGCTGTCTGCCCACTATCCATACCAGTGACCGATCTCGACCATCTCCCAGTCTGTTTTCGATCGATGTCGGCTCCCTGTACTGAACCTGACTGTTGATGTCGTTACCCTAGCCAACACCGGTGTCCCTCCTGCCAACGTCGGTTATTTCATGACCGACATTGGTCTTCCTGTTATCGATGTTAGTTACTGTGTAGCCAAAGCCGATACCTGTGTTCGTCTGTGAGTGATAACTTTTTGCCCGTGAGCTCTCCATGGATCAAAATCCTAATCAAATCAACCCTGTTCTGCTCAGAATAATTCAACTTCCTCACCTAATCTCTGTCCGTCATCTCCTCCATGAACACCAAGGCTTTCCAGTTCTTTAGCTTGTCAAAAACATCTGACCTCTGCTTCAAAACCTGCATTCCCCTCCTACATATGTGACTAAGCCCATGAAGCCACATCTCTGCAACAGAAGGTGAATCAGTAATATAAGTAGATAGATAAAGGATACCTACTTTCTTACCACCATCTAATTCAAGTATATCCGCTGTGAGAGTTACAGTGCATCTCTCAACACCCAAATTTCTTGAAGAAATTAGACTCATCTCCAAGACTGGTACCTGCATGACTTCCTTCAACCACTGTGAGTCATCTGCCTGCAATTTCAGCTTCACTTCCCCTTTGTCAATCATCTGACAAGGCTCTCCAACCCCTAAATAAATCTCTCCAAAGTCTCTAAAGACATACCCATGAAAAGATGCTCTATTTCGGGCTACATGGAAAGAGGCAAAAGAATCTGTAAACAAAGATTCCACTTTATCCAGAACACCCTGTACAATATTACCTGTAACATGTGCTTCCACCAGCTGATCTTCTACCGACCAATGATCTCTTTTATCCTACTCTTTCTTTCCATCAATCAGACCATTCGTGTTATTCAGTTTCTCCATTCGTAGCTTACTTTCTTCTGCCATTGCTATACTCCCACTCAATCTGAAACACCTGTGAGTGACCTGTAATCAACAAACACTACCAAATCTTAAATCACCTGTTAGTCCACCCAACCAAAAGCTCTGATACCACTTGTTGGTAGCAGCTCTTGAACCTACAACCAAGGCTCTGATACCACTTGTCAGAATCTTTGATCCACCACAATAAGAGCACATATGATTACTTCTTGTATTAGCAACTAAACACGGAATTTAACTAGAATCAATAAGTAACTAGAAATATGAAACAACACAGGATATAAGAGACAATACACAATTATATTATATACACAGAAGAAAATACAATAAGGAAGATGCCACTTCTTCCTCCACCTCAAAGGCTCGCCACACCTCAAGACCTTCTTCCCTCTCTCTCTTGGTCCCAACAATCAACTCCAGTATAGAATTGATGTTCACCTCACTAACCAGTCAGTAACACACTGCCAATTCACCAAGTACACAACCGTACTCCAAGTAGATCTCCCATGAACCTTCAACCTACAATTCAATAGACCATACTCACAATTGTAGATCTCTCTACACCCTTGAAGAACCCTTCTTCAACCAGTACCCTGGTGGATCAGCTCCTTGACCTTGCAGACCTTGCAACTCTCCCTGATCAAACACTCTTAGCACCCCTTTGGAACTAGGAGGAGCTACACTAGCTCTCTCTAAAATCTCTATGGCTTTCTAGCACACACTTACAATACAGCCCATGAGTCCATACATAGATCTCATGCTTACAATAATTAGACTAACCTAATTACAATAATTAGACTCACAACTCAAGACTACGACTAGCCTTCAACATGCAAACTAGCAGTCCAAAAATAGACTCTCTCGGATTCGTCATGCAAGCTGCCTATTCTCTCACAGGCTGCCGACGTCAGCTCCTCCATGACCGATGTCAGCCGACTGGTAACCGATGTCGGTTGCTTCCTCTTGCTTTTTGACCGACGTCGGCTGATCAGACCGACGCCGTTTTTCTTGCAACTGAATCAGCAACACCCCACAACTCTGGATCCTCCTTAACTTCTCCTGTTTGCATCCTGGTGAAGCTTTTAGCTCCACAACATAACAAAAAGGAAGTCTTATTCTAGTGATGGTGATACACCTATATTTTTGGTTCATCCACTCAATTTAAACTCCAACTAACACTAATAAGCAATGAAAATAATTGAATATTACAATTCCAAGGGACTCCTATGCAAAAATGTTTCATATAAAGGTTCCATAAAGTGATCAAATAATGAGGGGAATGACATAAGGCTTGATTAAAGTCACTAACTAGTAACTATATCCACTATAATCTCAGTTACTCAACATCAACCACTATATATGACTTGCATAACATGACATACTAGTAACTAGGTGAGATTAGGACTTGCTAAGGGAGAAAACACTACCACATGTAAAAATAAAAATAATCATAAACACACTAAAAATGTATCAAGGAATATGAAAATAGTCATTTTATTCACTCAAGAGGTTACAAAGCTCAATCTTGGTAGAGTTTCATCATGCCCAAGAGAGGGATCTTGAAAAAAGGCCTAAAAACTTGAATATATAGAAAAATGAGAAGAGAAAAAGCCAATATGGCATAGAAGAGAGAATAAAGAGTCATAAATGACCATCAAATCTATATATACTTTAGTTACAAACAATTACCAATAGTCCTTCATCAAACTCTCCTTGACTTATGCTCTTCCATAAGCTATTTGGTGTTGGAAACAAGGTGGTGGGCCATCATGGGTGTATAACTAATTCTCCTTATTTTAGCATAAGACTTAAGTCAGGAGAAACTCCTTATTGTATTAATATCATAGAACATGCATTGATTTCCACTTTATTAGATAATTCATAGTGATTGTAACTTAAGATCAGTCAACTCATTCATTGCCCTCTTATGCATTAACTACCACTTAAGATCAATTGTGCATTGAATCTCCACTTAAATATCAGTTATTCCATTGATTTCCATGCTAAAATATAAGTATTTGTCATGGATTTAATCTTAATTGACTCATTTTAATAGCCTTCTATGCCATATTTCACTTTACTTGATTGACCAAGTAGGTCTACTAGGCCAATTAGGCCTAGTAGCCTAACTTATTTCACTTGATGGCCATAATTACCTACATGAAACTATTAGAAATTGAAAATATAGTGATTTTGAGACCTTAATAAATTCCTCACATCATGAAATAGGTCCTCTTGGGCAAGCAACACCTATAATTTTGCCATACAAGTTGACTAGGTCAACCTGTCTTTCATTTCTACAAACTAGCTGATTTTAAGAGAGTAACAAAGGAATTTACATGCATGTTTTTGAGAATATTATGACTTGATAGGATAGAAAAATTTCCAAACTTCATTCTTCAATTATTGGAATCATCTTAAACTACCTTATACCTATGTTTCTACACTTTTTCCTAAAAAAACCTATTTTATGAAAGGTCCATATATTTTCATACATCACGATACCATGCCCAATATCATATCTAAGTTTAATTCATTATTTAAGAGTTTATAGGATGACTCATGGGTTTTTATATGTAAGAAACTTCACTTTTCTCAAAACTGGTCTGTAGGGGGGTTTAACGGGGGGGGGGGGGGTTTATAGGTGAACCTTCTTAACAATGTTTCATAAAGTACAAACATCCAAACTAGAAATTATTTCCATGGATATTTAATCCATAGAACCCTTAAATTTTATTAAGAATATTGGGTTCCCATGCAAAAGGTGTGAAAATATATGTACATAGAGAAGTTTGCTTATAGGGTTATGAATGCATTTTGGACCTGCTTATAGTCTTAGTGATGGTTTATAAAACTAAAATCCTCAATAAACCTCAATAATTCATGGATTAAAGTGTATATAGGTCATAAAATCATTCTAATATTATTTTTTCAAACTCCTATGGTGAGATATGAGCTCTTGAATAGGTAGCTCGAATTGAGTGTGTGGACTATGTAGTTTGAATTTACTCTTCGGACTAAAACTAGATTTTATCCTATTATTTTTTACTTTAAACCAAATTTATTAAACCTATAAAAAATTGTCATACCTTTTAATTATTTCATCTTTTCCTGATAGGGTCTCTTTATCTTTTGGTGTTATAGGCCTTCTAGGCCTAAACCAAGGTTTTAGGCCTAATCTGGGTGTTGGAGGTCTAAGTGACCTATAGGATGATATGGTGGGTGGGGGAAATAATTATACATTATTTTTAAATTTTTTATATCCTCTATGACTTCCCTTTTTTCCCAAATTCCACTTTGTCTTAATGGTCTCTTAAGACTACTTGTATGAATGACTATTTCGACTATGTGTTTATATGGAGTTTTGAGGCTTGATAGGTTCCTTATCATTATAATACATGTTTAATCAAGTTTTAAACCTATAAAATATGTTTTTAGAGTGATAATCATCCTTAATATGAGTTTTCAACCTCTCAAAGCCTTGCACTCTCTTCATGTCTCTACCCTAGGGTTTGCAAACATTCATAACTTCTTAACCCCTAGGTAACTGAGTTTGGTGAAGTTTCTTGAAAAAATTGAGATATTATTATTATAAAATGATTTTAACCTATAATTATAATCTCTCCTTACCTTGCAGTAGCTATATGATGTCTTAAAAAACCTCTCAACCCACATGAGTGTCACTAAAATAGTGTCTAAGCCTGTCTTAACTCTCTTCTATCTAACTATCCCTTAAGGCATTTTATCTTGAATCCTAACTATGATCAAATATACAAAGAATATTAATACCTTAAATATCATATCTCATTGATTAAAAAACTTTCATGAAGTTTGAGCCTCTATTTTGCTTTCATTAGACCTTTAATTTGAGTCTTTTTATCTCTTCAATGACTGTTTATGACTGCAAGAGGTCTGTGACAAAATAGTGACTACTTAAAATAATCATGTGGCCTTAAGGATGGAATATAAATCTTAAAAAGTTATTAAGACCATTTTTACCAATTTTTAGAGCCTAACTCTACCTGTAGATGCTCAAAAGTCACAAACTTCTCCAAGACTGGCTTAGGCTGCTTGTGTTTCCAATAGGTCTATGACTGAGTTTTCCTCTTTTCATATTTTTCATTGTGTCTAAGAATGTTGATATGGATTGATTAGGATATAAAATACTTATTTAAATTATTCTTGCCTTTCACTAGTCACTTCTTGAACTTATGCTAGTGATGGTCATACCATATCTCTTCAAAGACTCTCAAACCTTACACCCTACCAACATTAGTTATAGGTGAATATATTCAAATTAGGAATTTTTATGAAATCATAATAATTGTAAAAACTTTATGATTATTTATATCATTTTTCATGAGCTTTCTATTCATCATGTTGGCTTCAAATAGTCATTTGTTTCTCTCTATAACTTTACATAGTCAAACTCCCTTAATGCCTAAACACATTAAGTGACTTAGAGCCTCATGTAATAGTCAAAGAGTTATTAATGGTGATATATTAGTTTCATTCCAATAAAAAAACACTTAGGTGAAATTAACTCTATCTTTAAAATCTTGACTTCATCTTTCACCTAAGGCTAGTTGTGTTTACCCATGAGTGAAATAGGCCTTCTTGCTTTGATGCACTGTATGGAGTTTGTCTTCATTTTTACTCTAGAGGTATTATTTTCTCTTTAAGAGATATTCCTCTATAGTATCCTTTCAAGATTTTGATAGTTTTATCCTTATCATGATGGCCAAAATAGTATGTCCTCATCAAACATGATATTAATGCCAACCTTCTCACTAAGTGGTGGATGTAGGTGTTAGAGACCATATGATTGTTCATTCTATGCTTTACGATTTCATTTACCACATACTTAAATTCCATGATAAACTTGAATATTGATTTAATTTTTAATTAGGGTCAAGGTCTCTTAAATAATCTTGTCATCCTCCATTAGTGTTTAAACTGAATTTGCCCCTCAAACAGGAATGCAGATACTAGTGGAGTATTGACTATGTTTTAATGTGATTGTATGGAGTGAGAAAAATTTGACCTTAAAAAGGTCAAAGATGTATCTTATGAACTTTTATTATTTCATTTAAAATGTCTCTTTATGCTCTATAACCTCTTTTGAAACTATACTCACCTTGAAAGTCTTTAATTACTGCTCTATTTACCTCTTGGCTTATGAGTGAGTATGATTGAAAGGATGACTGTAGGTGATGTTTGATGAGATGAATGACTATGTTACCTTGAAAATTTGACCTCATGTTTTGATATAACTCTCCACACCATTATATGTGATTCTTAAACTTATGTATAAACCCCATTGATCTTCAAGGCATAATAACACCTTTCTCATAGTCTTAGTTTTGGTGAAAGATTGACATAATTAAAGATCCTTCTAACCCTACTGTAGGTGGTGATCTACATGAAAATAGGTCCTAATTTAAGTTTTACCAAATTCAAGGTTTGACTTTGATCTAATTTTCATGTGCATCACCTTGTAATTTTGTGTTCTTCATACACATCATTCTACCTTTTGAACATGGGCTTTTATTCATTATAAGCTTGACTATGTATGAAACTTAGGACCTTATATGGATTATGGTAGAGGTTTATGTCTTGAATTTTATACCAACAAACCTCTAAGGTCTTTCCAATGCACTCACTTTTCTTGAAGTTCTTATTATCTTGACTCTCATTTGAAACACCTAAATCTCTCCTTGTTTGCATCTTTAATCTCACCTCTTGCTTAACTTAGTTGTAGGTGGAGATTCTTGTGCTGACTGTATAGAATATATATAAGTTTTGATGCTTAGAGAGTGGAGGAGGTCAACATCATTATTATTATTTTATTCCAAGTTAATAAGAGTGCAAACCTTTCTTAAAATATCTCAATCCATATACCTTCCTTTATTTTCTCAATAAGAAATTATAAATGTTCTTTGTCCTTGGCTATAGATGGCCTCTAAGCTCTATTTAGTAGTGTATTAAGGTTTTTATATAATATTTACATGACCATGATGCTTCCCACAATGTTTAATCCTTATTGAAATTGAATACATGATATGGAAGTGGATGGAAGGTGGTGATAGGTGATGGATGATGGGAAACACTAAATGAAGATGGAGATGGTGAAGAGGGCAACTAATGACTCATCATGATTTCTCTAGTATGTTTTTTATATTCAAGGTATGTGGATATCTATAATATTTGAAATTCATGTTTATGACATATAAAATCCTCATTCAAGCCTTTTAGGAAATCTATAAGGTATTCTTCATGGTGCTTGTTGACAAATATCCTTGTAAAAATTTGTATATTGCCTAAAAATAGAGGTTTTGGGTCCTCAAATGATAAACTACACCTTAAAATGCTATTAAACCATTCATAATACTTTGAAACACCTTCATATTTATGTAATTACCTTAATTCAAATGTTTTATGCTTTTAACATATCTCTTCATGAAAGTCTAAGCATAGAAAATGCCTCCATTAGTTCCCACGTGCAAAATTTGGCCCCATAAAGATATCAAAAATCTTATTTCTTGTTATAATATAATTCATGACTCATAATCATATTTTTTATTCCCTAAATTTGTGGTTCAAGGATTTAATTTAGAGAATATACCTACAATGGTGGGTCTCTTACCTAGAACTTTATCTATTATTTGGAAGTTTTTCAAAGCTTCCTATAACAAGTCCCTTTGTGCTAGAATAGACAGTGCTTACTACATGGTGAAATTCAAATTAGTTTTCTATATTTGTTCTAAAACACTGAAAGGAATTTTACCAACCTTTTTTGATGCCTTTATGGGAGCTATGTATTCTTTCATGCTATTTGGGGTTAGTAATTTTGACTTTGACTAGCCCATTGGCACATTTGGTGGCCTCTGGACTACGTTGCCTTTCACATATTCTTGTACAAATTTAGAAGTGTATCTTGGTTAACCCTATGGGTTTGATCACTTTATAGTAGCCTCTTTTTAGAGCATGCATTTTATGCCACCGAACTACCATCATTAATTAGTGTTTCCTCTTGATTTACACCATAAAAATCCTCCTCTTGTCAGTTCAAAAAAGTAGTTTCATTTTGAGCAATCTCTTGTGTATCTTCCTACTAGGAAGTAGATTCTTATTTATATCCTTGAGTGTTTGATATGCTTTTCACCATCAAGGCTTGACTGATGACACCATTAGGATAAGCATTCTGATTATTTTGTTGATCGCATGGGTAACACCCCTCATATTCCTAAGCTCTTAGCTTTAGAAGTACCTGTGATCTAAGAATTTGACTCAAGAGAGGATGGTTAGTATGGTGTTAGTTCTAAAATGAAAGCAAAATGAAATAAACAAACTAATAGCATAACATCTCTAGGCCTAAACACTAGGGATATTTTAGTTAACAAGAAAAAATGACAAACACAACTAAAAATCAAGGAATGAAAAACATAATAATTCCTTCACCTTCCTTGGATGCTCCAAATGCCTTTATAGTGGTGGCTTGCTCAGCTTGTGCTCTTGAAGTCCTTGGCAATGGAATTTTGGCTACCTCCATATCTCCTTGGCACCTTTGGCTTGTATCTTGGGTTGGCTTAGAATCAATTTTACATGACAAAAATAGTTGCTTGAAGCTTTTGGAACCAATTTGGCATTATAACTTTGCACCAAAAAAACTTAGAAATGATGTTCTTGGCCTCTCTATTTATAGATATTTAGATTTGATCAGAATCAACCTCAACCATCCATCTCAAGATTGAGATGTGTGGTTGAGGATTAATTCAATTTTTAGAATTAATTTTTTAATTATCCTCATCATGAAATTAGAATAAGGGGTAATTAAGAGGCATGGAGGGCATCATAGAAGTCATTGATGAGGCATGGAGGGTATGAATCATGATATTTATGGCATTTATGGCCTAGGGATGTCTTCCCAAGAAATGAGGTCACTTGGTGATGTAGATATTCAATATTCATTTCCAAAAATAAGTATTCAAAAAGTTTCCATGGAATTTTTTATTAGGCCTTGATTTGGTTTAATTATCTCTTAAGCATGATTAAGCACCTTGTGTAAAAATTACTCAAATTGATCAGAATGCCTTGTTATTGGTCTAAAATTTGACTGGATTGGAATTGGAAGTCCATGTCAGATGCATTGGAACCATATTCCCATTTAGGATGTTGCCAATAATAAATAAGAAAGGTACAAGTCTTATGCAAAATATTTGATAGGGAAGAGGCACCTAGGCACAAATTTGTCATTTTGACTTGAAATGAACTGATCAAAGTTAGTTGGCCCATAAATTACATTACCCCATTTAGTGATACCTTAGCCAAAATTGGCATTTGAATATGCTAGTTTCAAATATTTTAGTGTGTTTTAGTGTTTTTAGGCCAAATTATGCATTTTAGGTGGAAATTGGCCAACATCCTGATTGGGGGTTATCGACGGCTAGATTTAAGTGTCTACAATTTGCCCCTATTTGGGAAGATGTTATAAACCATAGGCAAATCAATGTCTTCTCAAATAATGAGAGATGGCCTGTATTCCAAAAAAAGATGACGGTTGAAGAACAAATATCCAAAAAGGTGTTTGGGAAGCCTATGATGATGCCCCCTTGAGGGAGTGTCCATCACATTTGTTGATGGATGGTCCCTCAAAAAGAAACATGAAGAAAGTTGGAATTAATCTGTGGTTGAGAAAATTCCTGCATGCATTAATTTAAAAGGATGTTGATTTACCCAAAGGTGGTTATAATCAAGAATAAAATTCAAAATAATGATTTGCCCATAGATGGTTATAATCATTAAGCAAACTTGAATTGGCTAAAACTGATGGTTCCCCAGTTAGGGCTGATTGGCAAGCATAACTCAAGGATATAACTTGGAATATAGATTAAAGATGAGTGGGTGCAAAGTGATGAAATAGATTAATATAAGAATAATATTGATTAGTGTGAATGATTTAGTTGTACCTATTAATGAGGAGATTCTCATCTTGATTAGCAATGATACAACTAGAATGGTCATTGGGTTGATTTGATCAAGTGTGGGATGGAAGGATTTGCCAATGTACAAAGGAGAAACTTCTATATCTCCATTGATTATAGACCTTCCTAAAGCTAAGTTTTGTTGTATCATGTGATGGTAGGCTTCATGATAAAACACCATGAAGACTTGGCCAAAATATGCATAAGGACTGACTCCTAATCTAATAAACACTTGAAAATAATGCACCAATGACAAAAACCATGATGATAATGTTGACGTATGAATATGGATGGACTTAATAATAATGTGTAAAAGGAATCACCTAATGCATACATATAGACTTAGTTGAGGCAACAGTGCTAAAAGTAAACAAATAAACAAACAAGCAAATAAACAAACAAACAAACAAACAAACAAAAATCCTAAAAACAAAAGTAAAAAAAACATCCTAACAATGACAATGCCCTAGTAAAGCAAATCCAAGATATCTAACTAGGCTTCGATAGGACAAATGTTTTTGGATTTTGAAATATTATGAATGTTTTTATAATTTTGAGGTATCTTAACTTGTTAGAGAATGACACGATACTTGTTCACAAAATGGTGAGAGTGTTTGGCTTGGGTTGCTCATAAAATGGTGAGAGTGTATGGAAAGGGGGACTAACGTGACCTCAACATTAATTGAGCATGACCCACATAGTCCTAAAATGACCTTAAGTCATAGTAATTCCATCCACTTAAAAGGTGGGGAAAAACCAACTAGGTCCCAACAAGTTTTCAAATCTAGAAAATGGCCAGTCAAATGAAAATAGTAAAGGCATGGTGATGCAAAAATACATGATAGACAAGTGTTGCCCCTAGTTTTCCCATAAGAGATTATAATTAGGATACAATGACATAGGTCAATGATACTAATTTGCCCATAGGTGGTCATAATTAGTAGCAAGACTAGTGAAACACTAATTTGCCCATAGGCGATTATAATCAGGCTCACATAAACAAAATTGATAGGGTGAAAGATATTTTGCTAGATCAACTGTCACACTACTTTCATAAACTGTCATTGAAACATGGATTGGATTTATTATTGAAACTTGATCATAATCCTCTCACAAAAAGTGCAAGAAAAACCAAAGGAACCAAGATCAAAATAGGATTCGGTAGGATAACTATAAATAGGCTTTGGTCTAGATATAAATGGAATGATAGGATGGTATGGTCTTGCTTGGGATAATGATGGTCTTGATAGATTGGATAAAATGGTAAGAGGGGTTCCCCCAAGTAGGGGGGTGAATGGTTGAGACCTACAATAATGGAAAATGGATATGCAATAATGGCAATGGCAATGTGAGATGATATGGTACATGTTTTTGGCTTGGGTGTGGTTTTTGATTCTATTGTTCCTATTGATGGGGAGATGCACATCCTAATCAACAAATGATAGAAAAAAATACTTGATCATGTTAATTTCTATCCCATACCTCATTTGAATAGCTGCTCTATCAATAAATCAATGTAGATTTGGTTGCGAGAATGCTTTTGTGATCTTCATTGGTCATTGATTCTAATTCCTTCAAACATTGAGACAAGGTATTTTTATAGCCTTTATAAAGAAAGTTGTGGATATGGATGGTAAACAAGGACAAATAATGGATGGTAGGTTTTATTGTGAAATAGAATGGTAAATAATAATGGAATGTATAATGGCGAGGAAATAAATGATGATCAAGACTTTCAGTCACACGTAATGTTGTTGATGTTGGATTCGACATAATTTTGGTTATGGCAGAGCTGTAGACTTTTTATCTTAATAATACCAATAGATTTTTTTGTTGATTGATATTTAGAGTAATTACCATCTGATTAAGTTGTAGATAGGAAGCTATTTTTATTTGATCTTTGATTTTGTCTTCATCAAGCATTAAAGAAATTTTGTTCTCAGCTATTAGTGCCTCAATGAGGTTTTCATGAATGAAGTTATCTTGATTATCCTGTAACACCTCCAAGAAGGTTTCACTAATGAATATTGGCTTTTTAATTTGATTATCTTCTAGCACTTTTGAAAAAGTTTCATTAGATTATGTTGAGTTCTGAGTTTGATTATCCCCTAGCACCTCTAAAAAAGTTTCACTAGGAGAGTGTTCTTTAGCTACATGAATGTTGTCTTGGCCTCCTTGCTCTTCTTTAACCACTATGTCACCATGGATGCAATTCAATAAAGTGTGATTCTGTTGGTCCCAATTGACACTTGTGGGAGATGGAATGTCAATAATATGGATATTTTGGTTGATGGTAATGGCCTATGGAATGGGGAGAGGTTACATGATCTTCATAGAAGATACTAGGATAACTTGTGTCAAAGCTGAAGTAGTCATCCTCAAAAACCATAAAAGGATCACAAATGTATTCAAATTGATCTATGAGGCATGTGCAACCAATGTTGTAATAACCATGAAGATATTCTTCTTGTGAATCTAATTCTAACTCAAGGGACTCTAAATCTAAGGTTGAGACTAATGTTGATTCAAATTTTGATGATAAATCTAATGTTGGTTCATGAATAGAACCTGACTCTAACTCTAATTCTTCATCTAATGGGTACTCTATTACAATGTTGTCTTGTTGAATATTTGGTTTTGAACAAATAATGACCTGTGATGGCATGATGGGCTCCATAAATATTGGTTTGTCAAAGTGAGTCTCCTCTATAATGGGAAAAGGTCAAGAGATAACTCCTCAAAGACTAGATTATCAATAGGAGGCTCTTGATAAAAAAACACATGGTTGAGGTGATGATTTTCCCAAAGGCAATTATAATCATTAAGAATTGACTCAACAAAGATTGGCTTGTCATTGTGAGACTCCTTGACAATTGGTATAGGATCAATAGGAAATTTATCATAGGCTGACTTATCACAAATGGTTGATTCAAAATAAATCTTGGATTGGTTGGTTCTCTTGGCCTTGGTTTCTAATGAGTTGGAAAATACTAGTTTTGAACATAGCTTGGTCTTCAAATGATTGGATCAATTGAGGTTTGGTTGGCATTGGTACTAGACGAGGAATGACTTGTGGTTGGATAATGGTAAGGCATTAGGGAGCATGATTACTCAAACAAGACAAAGGATGAAGTCCTGAAATGGTAAGGGTGGTGTGGAGTTTGATTGCTTACACAAGCCAAAAGACTAGGTCTTGGAATGCTGAAGGGCCATTATGGAAATTGATTATTCATACAAACTAAAAGATGAGGTCCTGATATGATAATGGTATTCCTTAGATATTGTAGAGCTTGATAGCTCATAGAATTCAAAGGAGGGTAGGGGTAGCTAATGATTAGATAATAAAAGGACATCATGAAACTTGATTGCTTACACAAGCAAAAGCAACCAAGTCTTCCTCATAAACCAGATCATACCAATCTTGAGTTAGATCATAAGATGGTTCTTGACTTTGTTCCATGTACTAATTATTGTAAAGTGGGTACAAATCCACATCCTAAACAATATTATCTGTAGTTGGGTCTTCAAGGTCCTCTTCACAAGCCTCTTCCTACTAATCAAGGTTTTGAGTTGGATCATAAATTATTTGGTGACTTTGTTCCCATGAATGATTAATATGAGGTAGATATAAATCTATCTCATAAACCATATTAGCATCATTGGGGTCTTGTCAAAAGCCATAAAAGTCATTTTGTGTGGCCATTCTATCATAAGTTGAATTGTAAGTGACTCCACCATAATTGTAGTTAGACATATCCAAATAAATGATGAAATCTCCAAAATAAAAAGGCTTAGAGTTATACAAACTCTGAAAAATGATCCAAAGAACAAATGGTTCAAACTTGGTTCAACTTGGTTGAAGGGGTGGAGTTGTATATCCAATGTGGTTTGAAAGTGGAGCTGTATCTCCAAAATGATTTGTGCTAAGACTTGGCATAAAACAAACTAACATCAAATGTCTAATGTCAAATGTCATATGCACAAAAGGTCAAGTGTATGAATAAAAATGAGCATGTCAGAGGTCTAGGTCAAAGTGTTCCAAAAAAGGTCTAAACTAGGAAAGGGAAAACTTGAGTTGTTAGGTCTTTTGTCCAAACACGGAGTCAAAATCTAGGCTCAAACAAATAGGCATGATGTGATTTGATTTAATCTAACAAGTTTGGAAACAACTTTGACATAGACCCAACACATAGAATCAAATATAAACATGATCAATTGGTAGAAGGTATAAGACAAAAGGTTCTTTGAAAAAATTTGTGTTCTCCCAAATAAAGGCATAAACAATGATGATGATAGGCATTAAACAAACAAACCATCGATAGTTTTCAAATTTGGACAATCAATTAACTGAATTTATGCAACCCAAAATAGAAATATCTATGTATCAGCCCCATGAATTAAGGCCCAAATAGAAATCAATCAATGTTTGGATCTAAACTTGACAAGGTTAATTAAAAACTCAAAGGTAAAAACTAGGATTCGACCAAACAAGCTAGACAAGCATGACAACACAAAACAACGGTCCAAATGGTATGCATGACATGGTTTGAAATAATGATATTTGGTGCAAGATAAACTAGTCTTGAAACAAATTGAGCAGCCTAACAGAGCAAACATGCTTGAATGATGTGGCCAATGTTATGTTTCATAAACTTAAAAGGCTTAAAATGGGTTTAACATGTTTTGGGTAGCATAACACTACCCTCCTCAACTCAAATGATACACCCAAAAACAAGTTTAGAAAAAATTTGAAAGCACAAGTGTGGTGTAAAATGGCTAGTGTAACACCTCTTTAGACAAAAGAGTGATGTATAGACAAATTGGTTTTGACATGGCTTATGAACAAACAAACAAGTTTTAGTCTCAAAACATACCAAGCAAAAATTACCAAAATACTCTAAGTATAACCATCCAAATCCTAGCAAGGGTATGGTAAAATGGGGTTGACTAAAATTAGAAAGGTTTTGATCATTCTAGGGGAATCAACTGCATAATGACTTTCACATCAAACAATGCAAAAGACAAACACAGAATTGGGTGATCGTGGCATTGGCTAGTTGTAAAAAGGTCTAGTCCTTTTTACAACCACTACATCTTGTTGGTCACTCAGTGTAGTGTGATGTCCAAATGTAGATACATCCTGTGTGCAACTCTAAAGGAGTAAGTAAAGTCAATGCCAAGAGATGAAACCTTGGGTCAAAGCTTCCCTAAAGAACTCATGGGAGGTAATGACATCCCCCTCACAAGCCGAGATGCATAAAAATAAAGAAAACATGTAATAGAAAGACTTTAGGCTCATTTTCAAGGTCACCAAACTTTGATGAGTTTTTGAGGAGTGATTTAGATGACTTTCTAAGCCTTGGAGTAGGATATTTGAAATAGGAATGGTGTTTTTGATTCTAAGGGTTCCCTAAAGGGGAAAAATGGAAGAGCATACATGTAACATTCCTCTTTTTTCCAAACAAAAATTTGATTAAACAACTATTGAAAATAAGAATTGACAATTGTGTTTAATTTTAAACCCAAAATGAAAGATTTGGTGGTGTTCATTTGATGCCTTGGTCTTAGTTCCAAACTTTGAAAACATTCACCAAAACATCTAAATTCTTTTTTAAACACCAAAACAAGGTTCCTGAATGATTTTTAAGCATGCAAAGGTGATTTAAACATGTTATGAAAAAATATCAAGCTTGGTCTTGCAAAAAATTGTTAGCATGTTCTTTAGCTTTGAAGCTCTTTTTAGCTTGAAATAATGAACTTTGAAAAAGTAGCTCTCAAGTCTATGTTTTTGGAAAAACATAGTGACTAACGTCAGTTATTACCACCAATGTCAGTTACTCTAGCTAACTAAGATCTAACCGATGTCAGTTTTGTTAACTGAATGTCAGTTAAGCTAGGTAACCGATGTCGATATCACTTACTGACATCAGTTACTATGTAAAACTGTGGCAAATAAAAATGGCAAAATAAAATTAGAAAATCAATTTGCAAGAGTTTTAAAGGCTCAAATAAATATTTTAAAGTTATAAAATTATCTCCTTCATGTGTATGATGCATCTAGTCCCACTGGGCATGCCATAATGTGATCTAAGAATTTAACTTAAGAGAGGATGGTTAGTATGGTGTTAGTTCCACAATGAAAGCAAAATGAAATAAACACACTAATAGCATAACATCTCTAGGCCTAGACACTAGGGAGAACTTAGTTAACAAGGGAAAATGATAAACACAACTAAAAATCAAGGAATTAAAAACATAATAATTCCTTCACCTTCCTTGAATGTTCCAAATGCCTTTGTAGTGGTGGATTACTTGGCTTGTGCTCATGAAGTCCTTAGCAATGGAAGTTTGGCTACCTCCATCTCTCCTTGGCACCTTTGGCTTGTAGCTTAGCTTGGCTTGGAATCAATTTGGCATGGTAACACTAGTGTCTTGAAGATTTTTTAACCAATTTAAAATTATAACTTTGCATCAAAAAATCTTAGAAATGATGTTCTTGGCCTCTCTATTTATAGATTTTTAGATTTGATCAGAATCAACCTCAACTGTCCATCTCAAGATTGAGATGTGTGGTTGAGGATTAATTCAATTTTTGGAACTAGGTTTGTAATTATCCTCATCATGACATTGGAAGAATGGGTAATTAAGAGGCATGGAGGGCATTATGGAAGCATTGATGAGGAATGGAGGGCATCATGGAAGCATTGATGAGGAATGGAGGGCATGAATCCTAATATTTGTGTCATTTATGGCCTAGGGATGTCTTCACAAGAAATGAGGTCACTTGATGTAGATATTCAATATTCATTTCCAAAAATAATTATTCAACAAGTTGCCACGAAATTTTTTATTAGGCCTTGATTTGGGTTAATTATCTCTTAAGCATGATTAAGCACTTTATGTACAAATTACTCAAATTGATCATAATGCCTTATTATTGGTCCATAATTTGATTGGATTTGAATTGGAAGTCCATGTTAGATGCATTAGAACCATATTCCCATTTAGGATGGTTTCAAAAACAAATAATAATGGCATAAGTCTTGTGCAAAAGATTTGATAGGGAAGAGCAATCCAGAGCACCTAGGTGCAAATTTGTCATTTTGACTTGAAATGAACTGATCAAAGTTAGCTGGCCCATAAATTACATTACCCCATTTAGTGATACCTTAGCCAAAATTAGCATTTGAATATGTCAGTTTCAAATCTTTTAGCATGTTTTAGTGTTTTTAGGTCAAACTGTGCATTTTCAGTGGAAATTGGCCAAAACTCTGATTGGGGGTTATCAATGGCTAGATTTAGGTGTCTATAGTACCTAGTGCAGGTAGAGCATGAATGTTTGGAGGTTTTTCTTGCATGTTTTGACTTTGTGGATATGAATTTCCTTGGTATGTCTACCTATTGGGTTGGTATGTTTGGTTAGCTTGCTAATAAGTCCTATAGTTTTAGGGATTATTACCTTTTCATTGCTACCAACTCATTGGCAAAGTTTTTAAGTAATGACTTAACCTCATATAAATCATTAGTAGGAGTAGGATTTAAATATGGTGCCTTGATTTTGGTGGGAATTGAGGCAATAATAGGTTACATAAGAGGCAATTCTAGAAATAAAGGCATTAGAGGTAATGGGGCAATTTTTCCAGCTTGAATTAGGTAATTTTTTGCTCTTATTACAATTTCAAAGGCATTGGGGAGTGTGATGCCACCCATTGACTAAATAATGATAGCTATATCACTATTTAAATCTCTCAAGTAATATAGGAAAACATTATTTGGTGTTAGTTTAACCAACACTAGAATTCTATTCCATGTATTTTGAAAGCAAAAAATGAAATCACTCATGAACTCATGAGGAGCCCATTAGATAGTGATTAGATGTTCAACTAGGGAGAGGTGTCACTTTTATCTTCAAATTGCATGCATAGTGTAGTTCCTAAATCATCCCAAACATGAATGGAATTGGGAAGCAAACCTCTGTACCATTATAAGTCTTTACCCTTAACTGAGGAGATAAAAAGTCTGATTTCAACATTTTCTTATACTATATTGTCAACTAAACAAATATTAGTAATGTCTTGTATATGTTCCATGGGAGTGGTGAAGTTTGACTAGTAAAATATGGAAGGATATTTAGAGCCGAGGTGGATATATCATCATACTAGGCTAACTAAAGTGGGTTGCCTCCATTTAAGGCTATGAAATCTTGATTTTTCAAGGCCATAATGGGAGATATGAAACTACTGTGGGTATTTATAGGATATGCAAATAGATTTTTGGGATAAACTCTAGTGTAAGGTATAACCGATCTTGATTTCTTTTTATATGGAAATGACAATTCTTGAAAGTTAGATTTGTTACCTTTAGTAGATGATATTTTTTATATCTATGGCATACGTAAACCTAGATTTAATAACTTTATGAGCCAATGGAGTCACCAGGTGTTTTTTAAAATATGTACGAGGATTGTATAATGATTTTTGAGAATAAAACAAATATATTAATAATATTATTCGTGTCCCTTTTGGCATGCCAAAAACTATTATCACTTAGATTTTTCATCCATCTATGTGTGGTAGCATGCTAGGTAATATGAGCTACAAACTGTGGGAAATATAATGACATAATGGGATCACCTCAAAGCTGTGAGACCTTGAAAAATTGAGTTGAACCTATAGAAAAGGCATTGGTGAAACTGATGTATTACTATTTCATGTTAAAATACTACTTATTAGTGATCTTGCTCCTAAATTAGGGTTTGACTTGTGAGGAAAAGAGTTTTAGAAATGAATTTGTAAAACTATAAAATGGTGATTGTACCGATTAATTATAGTGGAAATTAATGCTTGTTTTATATGAACACAATAAATAAATAAATATACTAAAGTATATTGGAGCACAAACTTATGCAAATATTAAACCAAATGTAATATTGGGCACTTATCATATAAGGAACAAGATTCTTTATTTTAATCAAACAAGTTTTCAAAAGGGAAAAATAATACCATAGATGAATTTTTGTGACTGAAATAAGAATTAAATCATTATAAACTTGAAAAATAGCCTTGCATACACAAAGATAAAATAGACAAGGAAGGCAAAACTTTAGTCTATTATCATTCTCTAGGTTACAACATGTAGATCAATTGTTCGAAGTTTAGAATAATTTCTCCAATAGAAAAAAGATAATATGGGCTATGCCATGGTACCCATATTTATAAAAAAATACTCTCTTGAAGGAGAGGCAATTATCATAACCGTATGCCCAGTTAAAAAGCAAGAAAATATAGAAAACCTCATGCAAATGGCATGATCTTCAGTCTGGAATGGCATCCTTAGTGAGGTAAACAGCTAGAATAAGAGCATATAACTATTGGGCACTTAAATAAGTGTTAGAGGCATAGATAAATTTGTTGAATATTCATTTAAACATCTTCATTATCTTCAGTTTAGATGCTGTTATATTTTCCAAGAAATGAGGTGCTAAAATGAGCTAACACTTATAAAAGTTGAAAGATTTTAGGTATTTTAAGTTATAAGTTTCAAAACCTAACTTGAATTTCTATTTGAGACTTTTACAACCTTTTAAGTCATCCAAATTTGACAAAATGGGAATTACAATATGAGTTTTTGCAAGTTAAATAACTCAAACCTTGTCAAAAAGAAAAGTACAATTTACAATTTTTATTTTTACAACTTTTTAACCTATCAAAAATATATATGAAATTTGCAAGTGGATCTTTCTCAAAAAGAGCTGCCAAAAAAATAGTTGCAATTTACAACTTAAAACTTTACATTGTCTTTTAAAATAAATAAATGTAATATACAAAATGTATTTTTTTGAAAGAATTAATCTATAACCATAAACTATGAATATTCCTTGTCCTTATTTGCCTGCATATTCTCAATATAAGCATTAAATATTTTGAATATCTCTAGGAGGTGATCTTCATTAGGACCAAGTGAATATAAGTTTCTTATCCTCACATTCTACCATTATATTAGAGAGTTCTCTAGATGTACCACTGTACACTTGAGTGTCTTTCCCTATCTAATCCAATGTATTGTGATACCTAATGAATCGATGGATAGAACTCAAGTTGAATGTTGTATCCCACACTGACTCTCTCTTGACCACTCCTTTGAGCTTGTCCTAAACTTCTTGAACTAAAAGGATTTGATCTTGTTGATTTGTTGTTTCACATGACAATGAACTAAGAAAATACTCAATGTCATAGATTGCATCTATGGCCTTCTCACATTTAGCTTTCACCTTATTAATAATCTCAGTGAGTATTATTATTCTAAAATTGGTTGACCTATCTAGTTCCTCATACTCTACATCACTTTTCAATATATTCTCTGTAATGAGGGTATCAGTTTCAATTAGGTTAGCAACTTGTAAATTTAGAAATAATAGGTTCAACCTTTCAATCTCTTCCTCATATTTGATTATTTCTCTTTTTAAATATGTTTGATCATCTTTTAGAGTTTTTTAGTAGTCCATTATTAGCTCAATTACTCTATTTCCTTTGGTGATGAGCTCTTCAGCCTAGTCTTTTATGTCCTTTCCCATACTGCTAATCTCTATCACTATTTTAAGTGTTTCTTTATTGGGGAACTGAGTAAGAGACTAAGTAGGATGGGCTACTAGCTCTATAAACTTCCTCATGATTGTCAATTATTTAAATTTATTATTCAATTCATCTTTTGTGATCTTGTCACTATCCATCTTCTCAAAAAGAGAGCCAATTTTTAACTAAACATTGTGTTTTATTACCTCTCTTGTAGAAGGTTGCAGGTGTGAGAGCTAAAAGTAACACAAGGGGGTGGGGTAGGCATGGGTAGTTGAAATAAGGGAACCTGTAGAAGTTTGAAATTTAGGGTAGTGAATGAATCAATAAATGTGATGGGAAACTTAGAGTTGATGAAATGAGGAAAGTGATGGGAGATGAAAAAGAAGTAGTAGTTATTCCAGTGGTTGGGATGGCTAGTGGGATTATAGTTACAATGATTGAATCTATAGCCATGTACTAATGGGTGGTATTAGTGATTAATATAATGGTGGTAGATATTGGGAATGAAATGGAAGGAATTGTGGAAGAGGGATTGAAAGTAAAGCTTGGGTGTCTAATTGTGTTGATTGGCCTATTTATAATAGAGTCACTGGCATAAATGAGCTAGTGGAATTGGAGGGGGCAATTATTTGAGTTGACTGTGGAGTGGAGATAGGAGGAGGAGGTACCATAGTTGGTGAAATGAAAAATACAAGAGGAGAAACTATTTGTGCTTGAGCAGTAGATGTGTTTTCTATGGTAGTTGGCATTGGCTGATTTGTTTGAGGTATTGCTGGGTCTTTGGATATTAGATTGACCTCTTTTAGCCTTTTGTTTATGATTCTTATTATATGATACTATAGGCATATTTACTTGTTTTTCTTGGGTTCCACTACTATGGAACCCTCTATTATTGTTACCACATCTTTTTCTTTGACTTGTCTCAACTTATCACTGATACTCAAGGTTTCTTTGGTGACCTTGACCCCTTTACTCCTTAACTAACTAATTTTTCTATTTAATACATTGGTGGTTCTATCCATCAATGAGAAGGACTTAGGTATAGACCACCTAACTAATGGAAGAGGTTGATAGAATATATTATTATCATAGCAAACCCTATGAACTAGATATTCATCATCTATTAAGTCCTCAGGGATTGGTGCCATGTTGTACATTTTGATCTCCTCGAGGGTCATCCTAGAATAATCTCTTAGTCTCACTTTCCCTTCATCTTTCATGTCTTCCTAATAATATTCATAATAGGGAATTTGGGAATATGTTGTGATCCCTAATGTATTGGTAATGTTACTATTCACATCATAAAATGGCCTTACATCGATAGCTCTTAAGGTCATTTGAGTCATTTTGGCATCTACACATTTGGCTTTTGATAGGGAAAGACATGTATACCTCCTTATGTTAATGGGGAAATGGATTCTTGACTTATGTTTATTCGATAACAATTTGTGAGTCTCTATAAACTACCTCATAAGTTCCATTAGAACCCATTTATCACTTACATACCTTGGGAGGGTATAAGGACAACCACTTAATCATCCTAATCTGATGTATGAATATGTTGGGAATTGAATTAAATATGATCCCCAATTTGTTATCTCAAAAGTTTTAACATCAGATAATCTCCTCTTTTATATCTCTTTATCAAACATAATTATGATGTAGTATAGAATGCATCATTTACCATTCTAAAATGTTGTCTACTTGCCTCAAGGGTGTGATCAAGGTAATAGTTAAAGACCTTATTGACTTGGTTAGGCATTGTGTTCAACTCTAGGAAATCCATTCACTTTGATAATATGTAAAATAAATATGAAGTCATGTAAAACTTCCCTGTATTATGGACTTCCACCAATTATTTGTGGATAGAGTCAAAAATCAACTAGACCCAGTGGATATACTATTTATTTTGGTGGATCACACATATGTATTGGTACATCCAATCCTAAAAGTTATTGGAATTTTGGTTCCTAATAAATCTATGTAAGAGTATGATTATGTCACCCACTTCCCCCTTGAGGTCTATTCTTGTCAGGGTTTTAGGTAGTCTTGTAGATGTGGGTATAGACACTTTTTGCCATTATTTTTTTAGGACCCTTACACATGCAGTGTTATTATCTGGAAAGAACTTCTTAGATGAGTCAGTGGTTATATCAAGATAAATCTCATACTCTATAATTAGGAACATGGTGTTGATGAAGTTAGGGTCTAGGTTCAGAATCCTTTCTCCCTTGTCATTCATTAATTTTGTCTTTTCTACATCATAGTGGTTTTCCAATGTGAGCACAAGCTTAGGGCTCTGCACTGATAATGAGAAGGCTACTATTTAGGGAAATCCATGTCATAAACCAATAATTTTTGAATTTAGCATTTACTCTTATCCAAAAATTAGATAGGTTTATGTGACCTAGGTCTATGTTTGTGATCTTATTAGTGTTAGATTCCAAGCTAAGTGGGACACCAAGTCTCTTAGACTTAAAATTCATTTCTTTTCTAGACATAGGTTTTGGGAAAATCAATTATAGAGTTGGCAAGTTTTTGAGTTACAATTATAGGTAAAAGTTTCATCAAGTTTTAGGCTTGCTATTGCAGGTAAAATCCTTGATGGGGTTTTGGATTTGTTTTTGTAGCAGAGATTCCTATGGGGTTTGGATCTGATTACTACACTAAGATTTTATGTGGGGTTCGGATTTGCTTACTACATTGGGAGATTCTCTATGGGGTTTGGAGCTACTTATTACACTGATATTATTTATGGGGTTTAGAGCTGCTTACCACACCAGGAGATTCCATGAGGTTTATGTAGAGGATCTTGATGGAATATTCCATATTCTAATGACTTTCTCAAACCCTAGGTGCTTACTAAGGTTTTGAAATGATTGGAAAATCCATTTTAACTAGCCTTTTTAAATACAAACAAGGAAAAATCAATGAGATGCAATTAGAATAGAAGAAAACCTATATTTTTACATGATAGTGGAAAACTAAGCTTTTTTGTAGAAGGATAACAATGCTCTTATAAAATATAGGGAGAATAGAGGAATACCATTTGCAAAGGATGTCAATGGCAATCATGGCTTGGTGTAGCATTGGTAAGGCATGAAATTGGTTGGTATTGATAGATTATGGTTTGGTAAGGGTCACTTGGTGCAGAGATTTATTCTCCAATTTGAAAAATTAACAATGATTTCCAAAAAAGCCTAATTTAATTAATATAACCCTGTAATAAATTCCAACTATATCAATGGTTGGGAGAAATATTGGTAGTTTTAAAGTTTTAGATTCATGGTGCAATTTTATAATTTGAAAAAATGCATTTTACACTCTAACCTCTGCTTTCTATTAGGTGGCTTGGTATAATGGAAACAGGAAAATGGAACCTAAGGTAAAATTTGTAACTTTACAAGTTTCAAATTACAACTAGAGTTCCAATTTTTGTGGGAAGGGTAGTTAGCATAAAGTGAAACTTCAATTGCACTTTCCAATTTTACAAGTTACAAATTGAAACTAGAGTTATGATTTCCATGGATGTGGTAGATAGTAGAAAATAAGACTCGAGTTAAAATTTTTAACTTACAAAGTTGAAAATTGCAACTAGATTTCTAGTTTTTCCTGGCATAGTGATTGGTAAAAAGTGGGGTTTTGCTTGCAATTTGTAAATTGAAAAGTTACAAATTATGAATAGAGTTCTAGTTTTCACCAGTCATGAGGTGAGTAGGAAGCAGAGGTTGTGATGCATTTTTCAACTTGAATTTTTTTAAATTACATCCAAATCTCTAATTTTTTGGGGTATGTGAAAAGAGGTATGTGGAGGTTTGATTGTAATTTGCAACTTTGCAAGTTGCAAATTACACCCAAATATTTGGTTTCTGCTAGGTTTAAGAAAAGGGTATCAAGTCAATTTAAGGCCTTTTCCAAAAATAATTATGGTTCTCCCTTAGGGTACTATATGTTTTGATTTTTTTGGTTCAAAAATATCAACATTTACCTTACCCAATCATGAGTATTAAGGGGAGTTTAAAATTGATATTGCAGTCATTATTGCCACTTGCATTTGAATTAATATTCCAATATTTACTTAATACACCCACCAAACCCATAATAAAAGAACCTATTTAATATTTCACTAACATTTCAACTAACCCACAATCATATAATAAATACTCTACTCAAACCAAGCACATTTACTAGTCAAGGAGTGGCTAATACCCCTCTTTTTATTGAAAGATTAGACCTCCAAAAATGAGAACAAGAATTTGAATTTTATTTTTTTAGGACAAATAAAAAAATCATGTGTCAAGATTTCCCTACTTAAAGCTATAAAATTTGTCCCAATTTACACTTATGTTTTCTAGGAATTATGCCTAAGGAAGCCTGGTCATAAGAGGAATCCCAATATTTTCCAAGAAGTTGGATAACTTATAGACATTATGTTGGAAAATATAGTCCCACCTAAGTATTTTGACTTAGACAACCCCATCGTTGATGTCCACATCTATGAAACCCTCACTCAAAATACCTCAATAGCCTTAGAGGAAACCATCAATGTGATGACCAAGGAAACTATGAATAAAATCATCTCAAAGGCCTTTGCCAAACCCCCACCTATCTATAGATTATAGATGGATAAATAGTGAAACTTAATGGGGTTATTGAATCCTTGGTAATCATTTGGATTCATGGGATTACTTGAAAATTTTCATAATATTACAATATAAATCCAACTTAGGGGATACCCCTTTATCTTAGGAAGACCCTAACTAGCTATAGCTGATGTATTCATCAACTGTAGGTTAGGAAACATGTGATATTAGATGGAAATAACACAAAGAAGTTGGTTTTATACCACCAACTCAACCTTCGAATGAAGCACAATTTTTTTTGCTAGAATATGAGGAAAATGAATAATCTCCTTTCCATGCCTTACTCATGATTGAACACAACATACCCTTAAATAAACAAGATGATAACTAATTTATTTATAATATCCCACAAAATATTTATCAATCTAACCCACAAATAAACAACTAATTATAATGCATACAATGTCCCTATTATATCTTGAATTTGTACCCTTTGAGAGGGTTTTCAAGTCCTCTCATATAAGCTACACATGGGATTAATATTAGGTTTTAGGTGGCCTACAGAATAGATTAAACCTATAGATAAGGAATAGTTCCCTTGATGTATCACTTGTGACCAATCACTAATCTACTAACTTGAAATAAAAAGAGAGAAATAAACTTTGAACTAAGGAGGGTGATACACTAAATTTCAAGATCACTACCACTAATTTGCATGTGTACTAAGACCTATATGACTATAATAAACATACACTTCTCATAAAAATAAACTATTAAATCAATTAATTGTATAGAGGTAAGGTAATATGAGATCAATATGGAAGATATTTTCCACTTA
Source organism: Torreya grandis (assembly GCA_037957365.1). Classification (NCBI taxonomy): domain Eukaryota; kingdom Viridiplantae; phylum Streptophyta; class Pinopsida; order Cupressales; family Taxaceae; genus Torreya; species Torreya grandis. The sequence goes on from JARHVA010000377.1 coordinate 4,458,565, forward strand.
TATCTCTCATGGAACCCCTAATGACACTCTCCACAACCTACAATATAAACTTAAACTCCATGAAGGCAAGATGAATAAGATAACAAATAAAGGTGAGTTATGTATACACTTGATTATATCAGCCATTAAAAGATCCACACTACATACAACCGTAGAAGGAGGTAAAAATAGTCATTTGTTGATCAAAGGCATATAAAATATTAAGGCTTCACCATACTCCTTGTGGAAGGATCCTTTACAATGCCAAACAAGGTAGTAGATATAGGAGAAAGAAGAAGAGAGAGGGAGAGAGAAGAGAGGTGTCAATAACTAATGATGAATACCAAAAACTCATATAAATATTATAAAAAAAAAAACCTACCAAGAAATAGTCTTGAAATCTCTCTTCAACATGTGTGCACTTAGTTTGATGATGGTTTCATCAAGGACGTGTAGGATCTTTTATCTTGCTTGATGACTCATCAAACCTTCTTGAAACTGACACCTTTTTATTGATTAGGAAGTGAAAATTAATATTATTAGTTTCTAAATTCTTATTCTTGTCTTTTACACCTATAAACCATCATCTTTACACATATATTCTATAATCTCATTCATAACTTTTGCATTTGCTCTCTTTAAGGCCCATTTTTTGTAACTCTATTTGACACAAAACTAATAGGTCTAAATGATACAAAAATATTATAGATGATCCAAAGGAATATTTTGGCACAATTTATCCTATTTCATTTCCACTCAAATTTTCATGACTCAAATCCCAATGTAGACCTACTAACTCAACATCCTCCTTCCCAATTAGGCTTCTTTAGGCTTAAAACAAACACATAGTACTGGAAACCATATTATTATATAATGTAATACTCTAAAACCACAAAAATATTTTATATCACATAAAATAAGGTAATATTACAAATTGTCTTGTAATTCCAAGGTTGGAAACTCAAATTATGAAAAGTGTAAGATTTTAGCCTTAGGTTGGTCTTGACACAAGCCTGTGTACACCAAAAGTGAATAAAAGGGGATAAAATTAAACAACTTATAAGTTTTTTAATACCTAGTTTAGGTTTACTCCAAATCCCCTCAACACTTCTAATATTCATTTTCCCTTTAAAAATCTGCATACCTCTCCAACATGCCAAGATTCAAAATTTTGTATGCAATTTAGGAGTGTAAAGTGGGTTGTGGGTTTTCTTGTCCTTTTTTTATAAGTATATAAACATATTAAAAATATTAATATGGTCTATAATTAACCCCACACACATTTCCTATCTATACAAACCTTTATCCTAATACATTATTGCATATTCTCTTCAATTTTTGGAAGCAGACTTGTAATTCTTTAGCAGGCATGTAGGTATACATAGTCTTGCTTATCCTGAACATACATATGGTATTATAATTTTTAAATTATTAAATATATTTTTAATAGTATATTATATTTGTATTAAGTGATTCACAACTCTAATCAAATATGAACAACTCCCAAAATGATTATAGGGCTTTCAAACAAGAACTTTGACCTATACACTACCTTTTAGTGAGAAACCCCACTTATTTTCTTGTAGACTAGATTATAAAAACCTTGGTATTGATATATTTAATTAAAATTTTATATTAACATCAACATCAATCTTGGAGGAATGGAAATTTTTCATGTAACTAGCCTAAAACCACTTGTCTATCCTTTCTCTTCGGTAGGTTGACAAAAGCTCAACATAGGATTTTAGGATTTAAGAGAGGTTTTAGACCTATAAACCCTATAGGTATATTAATGTATGAATATTGTATATCAAATATATTTATTCTAGTATAATTTATCCTCATATAAGTCTATTGACCACCATGAGAAGTCAAATCAAGTGTATACCCCCTTGTATTATGCTTTCACTCTTAAAACCTCCTTATTTGCATATTGACTAGATCTAGGTGAACCTCCTAAGGATCATCCATAGAGATGATGTTATATTTATCTATAATTTTTTTAAATTATTCCTTTGGACCCTATCCACTTTCAATCATGATCACCCAACCTCATGTATTCACTCACCTATTTTGGCACATAGCTGAAGATGGTGATTCTGCACCTGCAAATAGTCCTAATGAATAATAGAGTGTTCAAAAGGCTAAAAATGCCTTTGTTAAAGGTTGAATAAGGAAATATGACCCTTAAAATAACCTAAATATTCTTCATGTAAACACAAAATCCTCTACAGCTTGAGTATGAGACCATGCAACTTCTCATTCTAACACCTAGGGGCCCGTAACTTCACTTTTGACCTCTCCATGATTTTATACCTATTTAAAAATGATCTATGAGATCTTATTATAATTTTATAGTTCTCTCCAAACTTTCCATGTTCACTAGTGAGCTCATAAATACATTCAGAGGAATAAAATTGAGCTAAAGGGGTTTTGAAGAGGTTTTAGTGCACTTTTGTTCTTAGTAAATGTTCATAAAACATAGCCCATACAAACCTAAACCAATGCATGAAATGTCAAAGGAATAAGGGAATCCATCTATCCCTAGTATAATTTGACCCATATTTCTTTCATGTCCATGAACCAATGTTAATAAATGAGCTCTATCTAGCATTCAAAGGACCTGAGGAAGAACTTGAGAGGTTTACTGCTTATTTTGGCCCTTCTAAACCCTATTTAAGATTGATTTTATTTTGAGGGTCATGGAGATGGTTCCAAAGAAGCTTAAAAGATATTACCAACTTAAAAAAATTTAAATAAGCCTTCTCTTGACCTTTTTTAGACTACATGTTTGATCCTAAGAGCCTTTTTCACTATGATCTTCTATTGTAACTATTCCAAAGGCCAAATGGAAGTATTCCTACCCTATACAACCAGAAAGTAAAATATAAAAACATATTTTTCATGTTTTATCCTACCATTTAACGTACTTCATGTTATATTTTGGGTTTTATATAGTGAATAAATGAGTTTTAAAATTTATATACATTACAAGTGGATGTTTTTATACCTTTTAGAGCTTGTACGGACCCTATAGAGTATGCCATAATATTTCAAAAAATGTTATATATCTTAAAATGACCTCCTTAGTATGTTGATACCTCTCACACTTGATGTTATTGAGAAGTCATCATCTCTCATGTCTTCATTGTGAATCAATGATGAATTTGACTCTCAAGAATTACCTTAATCTCTCCAAACTTACCTTAATTTTTTAAGATTATATTACAAAATACCTTTTGAGACCTAATCAAGGTTCAAACTATGGAGGCTGGATAATCAAATAAGTATTATGACTTCAACTTATGACAAGACCTTACATAAGACCCTAAAATAACTAGAACATCACCTTAAGATACTATCATATGATATGACATCAAGATAAGGACTTTAAAGAGCTATCAATAGGGTTAAAAGGCTTGATAATAAAGTTTTGAATTAGTATAACCAAGGGTAGCCAAATTGGCTAACAATCCCTTTAGGAACATCTTCCCAACATAAGGATCCTTAGATCTCATGAGATACTTTTAGAATTTTCATCAAATCCTACTACACTATTATAACCTCATCCCTCTATTGGAAAATATAGATTCCATGGTGTCCTTGATTAAATGGGTATAAATCATTCTTGAATAACCTCTCAATATCGATAATGAGCTAAGCCTTCCAAAATAAACTCAGTTGGTAACCATGTTCCAAAATAAAAAACCACTTTTTCATGGCACTATCATGACATGAGAGATGTACACCCTAACCTATGTACAAACCATATATATATATCAAGGAATGCAAACCCATCTAAAAACCACAAAGATGATTGAATCTTATTTTTAAGGACATAGTAAAAATGAAATTGTAGAAACTCCTAGATATAATGATTATTTATCTTATCTCCAATAGCCAATGGTTGTCACCCCTTGTGTTTTTATTCCAAATAAGGGTGAAAAATGGTGTATCTATCCAAATTAGAAGAAAACTAATCAAGCCATAAGAAATGATCATTTTTTTATTCCTTTTATTGACCAAGTACTAGACACACTCTCAAAGAAGAATTATTTCTTCTTTATCGATGGGTTCAATGGCTATAATTAGACCAAAAAAGTAATTGATGACTAGAATAAGATTACCTTGACATGTTTGTGGGGTTACCTATGCATATTTTGTACTTCCATTTAGATTATGCAATGCTCTTTCCACCTTTCAAATAGTTATCTTGAGAATTTGTTTACCTATCTCATGACTATGTATATATTTATATGGATGACTTCACAGTATATGGGGATACACAAAAATAATCCATAAATAACCTAGATAAATTTCTTCAATGTTTTCAAGACAACCAATTTCCCTTAAGTCATGAAAAATATTTCATGTTTATGTCAAAGGGCATTGTTCTAGGACATCATATCTCACTGTCATGAATAAAGGTAGATCCTCCAAAAATATAAGTAATAAAAAACTTACCAACCCCAAAGAAAAAAATATGTTAAAAGTTTGTTGGGACATGCTAGATATTACCATATATTTATTAAAGAGCTCAATAAAATATAAACACCTTAATTTATTTTATTATATAAATATGTTAAATTTATATAAATTTATGTTTGTCAAATATTATTTTAAAACCTAAAAGATCTACTAATAACAACTCCAGTGTTGTGAGACCTAGATTGGAAATTACATTCTGACATCCATACTGACACTTCTGATACAACATTTGAAGATGTATAGGGACAAAAATAAGAATATTTGAACTATGTTACATAATTTATTAGTGAGAATATTAATAGAGATAATATCAATTACACCATGCCAAAAAAATAATTCCTTTTAGTAATGTATGCCATCAATAAATTTAGACATTATATTACTAGATAATATGTTTCTATTCACACTGACCATGTTGTAATCATGTATTTAATGAACAAACCAATAATCATTAGTATAATAGTTATATTTTTGTTGTTACTACAATAATTTGACATTATTATTATAGATAGGCTAGGTAAGTATAATGCAATTGCATATTTTATATCAAAAATAACACTTGAAGAACATAGTCCATTGGTGGATGATTCATTTCCTTATGAACATATTTTTATTTGACCATTAACATTCCTTGGTTTGTATACATTGCTAATTATATAACTATAGGAAAAATCCCACAACATTTATCACCAAGAGAGAAACACCAATTGGTGGAACTAAGCATCCCATACTCATGGATTTTAGGGTGCCTATTGGTAATTTGGCCTCCCAAGCCAAATGCCAACCCCTATAACCAAAAAATTGCATGAGAACCCCTCTAATTTTGTCTATAGTGCCTAAACTCTCATGATCTCATATTTTGAAAAGTTTGAGGCTCCTATCATTAATGAGTTTTAAGATTATTTGGGTCATTTCAAGATAAGAGTGAGCCTTACTAGAAATTTGAAAGGTGTCTAAGCTCATTTTGGTTCATGATGTGAATCCTAGTGGTGTGTGTCAAAAATATTTTACATGGCCTTTCTATTCAAGTCTATCACAAATCCTCATTAGATCTTTTAAGATCCTTAAATGCCTCATATGGGTCAATATGCCTTATAAATATTTAGAGAAATGGGATATTGTAGTGTTTCATCTCTAAAAGGGTCTTTAAAATTTCTTATTATCATTATATGTTCATGGCTATGCGTTTCATATATTTAAAGGCCCATTTTGATATTTATTTCCACTTCTCCCCCAAAAAGTAGACACCACACATGCCAAAATGTGTCTTTCCAACTCCCCCTACCATATATCCTATTTAAATGTGTCAGTTAACTCATGTTTTCCCTCTTTTCATCATTCAATGGTGGGTCAAGGCTTGAAATTTGGAGAAAATGTAGGGAAAAGACTATTTTCATGTGTTTTCTACAGATTATATGGACTTGTATGGTCAATATGTATAGAGAGGAGTTAGGAGTTGTAGGTGATTTAATGAGAAATGTCTTAGAGAATTTTTTGGTTAAAAGGATCCAATAATAATCCAAAATTAACCTCTCTTTAGGTGAGCTCCTTTGTAGCCCAAAAAAACTTCTAGGTTTATGGATAATATGGATTGAAGAGAGAAAATGGGGAGTTGATCTCTTAAGTAGAGTAAGGGGTCTCTTAACCTTAAAATACATGGCATTTATCTATAGGTTAATGCTCTATACTTTATGAAAAATAGCTAACATTTTGGTCACTCCAATGAGCTTCTTCATCTATGTAGGGTTAAAAAGGTGAAATGGTTTTGATGAATATTTAAAGTTTTTCTAATAACCACTACTTGATTTGTGTTATAGAGATCCTAATATCTTATCTCCATCATCCTCTACCTATGTTTCACATGTTTGAGGGTGTGGAATTAAGTAAATCTTTTGGTTTCTTCCCTTTATAAACTATAGATGGAGTATTTCATGTTGTAGAGTCCTTGTGCATAAGATGAGAGTATGGATAATATATTGGATTTGATTATGAGTTTATTAAATATTTTAAATCACTATCTACCTCTTAAACTCAACTAAGCCACTAGATAGTCAAATGATCCTTCAAAGGTCTTACCTCTAAGATGAATGCCATGAGTAGATGTGACCTCCTTACAAAGTGAAGACAAATTGGCTGCAAAGGATATTTTGGTGGTGTTTGAGATATCTACATCTCCTTCATTCACCCCCTATTATATTACCTCATTTTCATCTTGACCTACACACTAACTATCTCCATACCCATCCTATTCTACAACATCAAACTTTCACTCAGTCATTACAAGCCTTTCAAGCAGACTGTATAGATAGGATAGTCACTATTGGAATGGAGTGTAGAGATGTAAGGGGATTAAAGAGGTTAATTAAATAAAAACAAGGAATATAATATGAGAGGATATGGGAAAATATGTTCAAATAATATCAACCATCCCAGGATAAAGAACCTAGTCAAAGTTTAAGTGTCTTACACACACAATGTTGTACCTACAGGCTTTAGGCATAATAGATGATGAAATATTATTAGAATAATTCCTTAAGGACATGGAGAAACATACATAAGTCATAAAAAAATATGGTTTAATATGGTAGAGGAGATATATAGGCCCAATATAGATCAACCTTCATCTTCAGGCCTTGAGAGACACCATTTTCACAAAAAATACAATGCTTACAAGGTAGAGTGAGCAAGTAGCATGGTTATAGTTAGTTTGAGTTATAGAAGGTGTGGAAGATACTTATGAAATTTTGAGAGCTTAAAAAATAATATATGAGTAGTAGGAGACTAATAATATGTTAATAACATGCCTGAAGACAATAGAGCTTTGTACTTGCCTCTTCCATGGTTACACACAATCAACAGACCTCAATCACCACCTACAAGGTAGGGGTTTGGATTAAAAAGTGAAGGTTGACTAATGGAATATGTTAATTAAGGGATTATATAAAGTTTATGAGACATTTTGACCTATCTCTTAAATTTATTATCCCACTTTGGGTGTTTGATTCATCAGATAAAAACATGATCCTAATTGTTTAGATCTTTTGGGCCTAAAGTAGGTAGCTACAGACCAACTACAGAAGTGGGGGACACATAAAGCTTTCAAAGTGTTCATAGGGTTATAAACATATAAATAATAGGTTAAAATATTTAACAAGTGATAGGAGGATCAAAGTGGTAAAAGGAGCTTTGAGAACCTATTATGCTTATTAATCCTAAAGATAGAGATAAACAGGCTTGTGCATATAATTTAGAGATCCTTTTGTTCACTCCAAGATTGGTTAGATATGGAATAAACCTGAGCATAAATTACAAAAGGTGTATCAAGGTTTTAAAATTGGTAATAGTTTCAAACTAATCTAGAAAAAGGTTAATAACCTAATTAGGCCTAAAATTGATACACACAGGCCAATATAGGTAGAGTCACATTTGAATGCAAGAGTAAAAGGAATATTGTATAATAGAGTGAAATATAAAGATAGAGACAAGTTTTATAAGTTATTTATTAAAATCCTTAAGTCCATGGTGAATGTTTTATCCATTTACAATTGAGGAGAAGACCCCAAGTACTAACAAGGTGCTCACTTTCTCACACATGCTTGTACATGTAGGTTGGAGATATAATCATACTATGTGGATATTAAGGGGTTGATAATAGATGATAAAGTGAGTAATAAGGATTTATAAATGTTTTAAAGTTATAATAATCTTAGTTAGAGGCATAAAAACATGAAACCTAGTCTTAGGTTTACTCAAGCCTATTAAAGCATAAACCCTAAAGCCTGACTATGTAAGATAGGCAGAGGATGGATGTTGATAAAATAAATAATCATAAGAATGTTTTTAGGACTAAATGGAATAAAATGTGTGTTTATAATCAATAAACACATGGAATAAATAAATCACTCAAACGCCAAAACCCAAGTAACTCAAGCTGACAATAAATAATGACCTATAACTAGTCACATGAGAAAGAGGAGAAGAGTTAGAGTTTGAGTGTTTGAAGGCAAATAAAAAAGATATAAAAAATTTATATAGTGTTATTATAATTATATTTAATCCCTCCAAGTCACATAAATGTCACTTGGACCTCTAAAACTCAATCAAGGTCAATTAGTCCTAAAAGCCTGTCTTAGGCCTAGAAGGCCCACATCACCATGGAAATATGCTCAGGCCCTCCTAAGTAAGTTTGACACCATGAAAAGATAAATAAGGTTGGTATAGGTACTATAAATTTTTTTTTAGGGAGATTAAATCATAAATAAAAGTCAATTTAGTCTTGAATTCCTTTTCAAATTCATTAGTGTACACAACCAGCTCAAGTTATCTTTTTAAATGATTGGATCTTTCATAACATAAGGAATTGGGAAAAATTATCTTAGTATAAATTATAAGTCATAATACACTTGATATACATGATATAAATATTTATATTGAGAAGCCCATTTTTATGAATCATTGCTTAGATTATAGACATGCCTAAAAGGCCTGCAAAGGACTACAAGTCTACCATCTTCTACTCATATTTTTTCACACAAGATACATGGGACATGTTGTCACCAAATAATACACCCTAGATGAATTTTTTAAATCCTAATATAATATTTTGGCAAAATTTTAATACTTATAGGTATGTGGGATTACCTATAGTAGAAGTAGACCTCTAGGTTTAAGGGTTAACTCCCTAAATTTGTCTTGAAGCACTTATAAATTATACTAATGATTACTTATGGGAAATAAGATATAAGTATGAATGAAATAAATATAATCTAAGGGGGTGATACACCAATAAGATATCCACTATCCTATCATACTTCTTTCACTAGGAATAAAACCTATAGACTAGCATTAAAGTCCTAAGATGTTCTAACACAAGTGTTTCAATATAGAGGTAATATGCATGAGATAATTCAAGGAAAGTGAATTAGAGATCATATTTTTGAATAAAAAGACACTTTTAAGCTTTAATTAAACCTAACACATGACCTAATAGAATGATAATTTCTTGCACAAGACATGAAAGGATAAAGAAGAACAAGGGATAAAATCACTAGACATAACCATTCATCACTTTGAAAACTTAGAAAATATGTTTGTGAACTCAAAAATAGATTGATTGAATTATTCAAAATTAAATTACAACATTAAACTATCAATGATTTTCCATATCAGGTATGTTATTAACAAGAGCCAAAATGGCTAGTACTTATATATTTTGAGAGAGGAGAGAAGAGAATGAAGTGCAAGAGTCAATAAACCAATTATCAAGCTGAGAGAAGGAGTTACATATATAGGATAAAGGACTATGGAATAGACCATGTAAGGTATACTTGGAAAAGTGTCCCTTAAAACATGTAACTCCCTAAACTTGGTGTAGGACTCTTCAATTACTTGCTCAGAAACTACTTTCATCATTTGGCCTTCTTTAAACACTCCATAATAGACTAGGGACATATGAGATCATTGAAATTTTAGGAAGGGGTTATAAAAATGATCCAACATGAGTTATATGTGTTCCTAATCATCAATATTATTCTAACCAAGTGTTCTCACTACTTACAGTCATAATCAATTCTCTTTCACTCACCCTCCACACTTGGCACCAAAGAGGTCTTCAGTTTCTCAAAGAAATTTATAAAAAATCTGATGTGATACTTGTCAAGAGTCCTCATGCCTTTAGATTCATCAGGTAGACCTTAACATTATTCCTAATTGGATTTTTCATCTTCTCACTTAGTGATCACTCTTTGTTCATTATGCCAATTTAGATTAGCTGAGTTGAAGGTGTTAATAGGGGCACTTGTGAACTCTCATGGATCAAGAAATGGATATTAGGAGTTAGGATAGGCCCCAATCTACCTCAAAAAGTTATTTTCATCTTTTAAGACCCTTTTGTACCTAAAAAACATATAAACCTATCAAGAAAACTAGTTTCACACCTTGTCTATACAAATAGGGAACAACTTAGTCTAAAAGGAAAGAGCCCTGGAGAGTTTTCTGTAAGCCCAAATCACTTTCATTCTCAAACTATCCCATTTAGGTACCTTTCCTTCTTCCTCTTTATAAATGGGTTCTTAGAAAGGGTTTTGGAGGGTTTTAGTATTTTTGACCCTTAGAATTAGTTCATGAAGTTTTGACATTTAAATTATGAACAAATTCCATAATATGCAAGTTTGGGACCCTCTTCAAATAGTCATGTCTCCTTAGATTCCCCTGCTAAGCCTCCATGCTATTTTGAGCTTCTAAACTTGGTCTCTTGAGCTCTTATTAGCTTTTTGCATACTTATTCATGTATTTAAGCCAATAAATGGATTATCTATGGCCTCTTATGCATTATAAAAGCTTAGACATACCTCATAACTCCCTATAAACATATTTCAATGCTTTGGAATGCTTACTTAGAGTTATAAATGATATTAGACCCCTCTTAGGTAGTAGGCCTAGTCTAGGTTTAGTATGTCAGTTTGTATACCTATGATTTTAGGATAACCTATTTTTTTTCTAACACTTATGGGGTATTAATCATGATTTTACATGTTGAAATCAAATTTCTATACCCTTCTGCAATGATCCAACATCTCCAAAAACATCTTTTACCTTTTAGCTTACTAAACCTATAGGGTTTTCACCTTCTATGAGTTCCCTCTATCTGAGACAAAATAAAGGGCATCTCTCATATTTTCCCAAGCAAAACAAGGGTATGGGGGGACTTGGGTAGCTGATAGAAACACTCTATAATAAGTTTCAAGGGTGATCCATATGTCTAGCATCTCCAAACCTTACAAAACCAAAAATAGACTTATAAAGTATTCACTATGTGTAGGTTCTTCAAATATGACTATAAGTTATCCTTAAAGAACTCTTTTTTGTCCTATTTCCATGCCATGATAACCTCTTGAGATAGTTACCACCATTTGTGAAGACATTAAAATAATATTCATGATCTCAACCTTTACTAAGTTCTCTAAGGTTTACCTTCCAAGACTAACAGATTGTGTATAGTGTTATTTGCTTAGGTTATGCTTATAACTCACTTTCATGCCATAGTCAACTATAGTTGACCATTTTTGGAGTATCAGATGTCCTATAGGTTGTATTTCATATCTTGAAACATGTGATACATGGTCTAGGATAAATTTTAATCATTATAAATAACTCTAACCTTTAGGTGTTTGTGTTTACATACCTACTTACCAAGGTTTACCTATGAACTTGCAAGTAGGTACCTATAGTCAATTGTAGGTAAGCCTTTTGAGGGCAAGGCCCCTGTAGGTGGTGATATAGGTTGATACCTTGGAAATTTAATCCTTATTCAATCTCCTTGAATCACTAATGTGTCTCTCACCTTTAATAGAGTCATCTACCATGGAGGCATGCTCTTATATTTCTATCTTGGAGTGTAAGATTACTTAGAGGTTAAAAATAATGTAGTAAACACTAAAAAGTTGTAGTGAATAATTTCATGATTTGGAAGCCTCATAATCATCACATATTGAAACCAAATTTCCACTTATTTTGGTCAAGTCATCTCCCCTAGGATAAGGATTTATGATAGGATAATTTTGATTCATCTAGACTTCTTATCTTCTCATCATATGGCATCACCAAAAGTACACAGGGATTTGATTTGGATTTTTAAGGAAACTGATCTTTGAAACAAATTCTCCAACTTGAACATGGATTTTCAAGACTTCTTTTCTACTAATGACCTCAATCATGTTTGTTGTGGTATATATAACATTATAGGACCTTAAGGAAGGCCTTAAAACACGTTCACATACCTTTAAGTAACACTTTCAAATCTCTATGGGGGCCATTTGTAGGTGGACATTTTAGTATACAGTGTAATGAATGTGAATATGGGATATATGAATGGAATATGACCTTATGATTCATCTTAGACCTTCTCAACTTATTCAAATGAATCCTTTCAATCATAAGGAACTTGAAACCAAATAATTGATTTATTTCAATGTTATTAACCTCTTTGAGAGCACCTGTAGGTATGCATTAATGTTGTAGGCCTATGTATATAACTTGAATTGATTATCATGGTACACAATATGATATTTGAAAGGCTTAGCTTGATTTATCATGTAACAAGAAAATGTTCAACACCTCTTGGAATATTCATAACATATTCATAAACATCTTTAGAACTTCACACACCATGAACCAGTTGGATACTTAGAAGGAGTTGAATATGTGTAATATTCTTGATGCAACTTCTTTGATATAAGCCTTGGAGAGTGAAATTAGAATGAAAGAGTGATTTCTATGACATGAAAATCATAATTAATAGATTGTAACATTCATTTGAGACCACTACAGGAAATGACAACCTCTACAGTTAATGAACATGTTTGTAACTTGGTAATGGTGACCTTAACCTATAAATTAGGATGTTTAGCTCCTCCAGTCACCTCCAATCATGGAAAAAATTATGAAAATCATGAGAGAGATATTTCCATGTCTTATATGAATAATTTCATCAATCGGATTGTACAAACAAGGTCAAACATAAATAAAACCTATATGATGTGAGGATTGGAAAGTAAAATGAGATAGTAAACTTCTTAAGAATGGTTCATAAAGTACAGGTAACCATTATTATAAATATTTCCATGAATGTGAATTATAAAAAAATTACTATCCACCACCAAGATAATTTGACCTGAAACCTCTCCTACTAGCTATATCATTAGGAGACCTATTGACCAATTTTGTATGTTTATGGAGTGATGGAGAAGAAAAATGGTTTTGGTCCCTTTTTATTATTATAAATAAAATAAATAATGGAAATTAAGTCAAGTAATTTTAAGAGTCATTCCATATGTTCATCTCACATGCCTCTCTCCTCTATAGGTCATACAACTATGAAAAATCCTTTTTCACTTGTTTTCTTGATCTTAGTTAGGAACCTACAAGTTTCAGTTATGACTACCATTCCTAAAAAGGAATATGAAATATTATACATTGGAAGAGAGTATAGAACACTTGTCTAATTTGTAAAATTGTATAACCTTCATTGATGACCCAAATATGACCCTTAAATGACATAGAATGACTTAGGACCAAATATGACCATGAACAAGGATAATAACACATTAAATGATGTCAAATTGACCATGAAACACCCTATAACATGATAATATACCCCTATATAAAGTTTTTAACTATAGGGGTTGACTTATTTTGACTTGTGGTTAAAATAGTCAACATTCTTGGTGATTTCCCAAAGGTGGTATGTTTGTTTGCTATGCGAAGACCAAGAGCCTAATCCTATCCATTGGGCCATGAATTAAAATATAAAAAAATTTGACACATAATTTACCATTGAAACCACACCAAACACAAGTAAATAACACACAAAATAAGAGACACCCAAGGAAACAAACATGTGTTCTCAAGAACACTTATGAAACACACACACAACTGAACTAAAAGCACACATCTAACCTAATATTTACAAGACTAACCTTCATTTACTCAATAGTAAAGATTTAAATATATTCCCTTCATTGGGATAGGAATATCCTCTCCACTCATCCTTGCTAATTAGAAAGAGTTTCTTTGTTTGCACTTGATGATTACATATGCTCCACTTCATAAGGTATCAAATTTGGTATGTCTCCCTAGTTTCTCTCTATCTTCATCCCATTTTAACACTATGTCACCTTCTTGGAATGTTCTTGGAGTTTCATTTTTATCAAAAGACCTCTTCATTATTATTTTTTGATGTTTCATATCTTGGTGATCCTTGTCTCTAGTCTCTTGTAACTCCATTAACTCTGTCAACCTCACCTTCACTAGAGTGTTTTCAAGCAACTCTAATTGATGTGCCAATTGCAAGGTAGGTAGATCTTTGAGATATATATATATATATAAGCCTCTTCCATAAATAATAACAAAAAGAAAATTCCATATTGACATCTTGGGAGTTATTCTATCAAGCCATAGGGATGTCTTCAATTTAGTGTGCCAAGCCCTTTGATTGTCCTCCATATTTCTCTAATGATTCTGATCAAATTTTTGTTAGTATATTCATCCAACCCATTACCTTGAGGATAATATTTGGATTAAGTGCTCAAATATATTCCATTTCTATTTTACCAATCAACTATCCTAACACTCATGAAATCAAGTGCATTATCTAAAATGATAGGAGTGCCAAACCTTGTTATGATACTTTCATAGAACTCTAAGATAGAATTTATATTGGATTCCTCCAATGCCACTTCCTAAACAAACCTTGTGAAGTAGTTAGTTGCTATGAGTAACCATTTATGACTAGTACTTGATGGGGGGTTTATCGTGCCAATAAAATCAAGACCCCATTGCATGAAAGGTTGATCTAATTGAATAGGACTCAAAAGGAAAGACATAAGCTTATATTTTCTTGAAAATAAATCACATTGTATACACCTTCTCACCCAATAATATTAGTCTTTAAAGAGGATAGGATAATAATATCCTAGCCTCATGATCTTAGCAACTATGGTTCTTAGGGAGAAATGACCTCTTGGTGTTCCATCATGGAACTTTTCAAGCAACAATCCAAACTGATCATTGTCAATGCATCTCAATAACACAACATTAGTGTCTTATAAAACTTACACCATCTACAAGACAATAAGGAATAAATTTTAATCTAAAATACCTCCTTTTGGATCTACTCATACCATTAGGATACTCACCACTTTAAATAAATATGATGACATCTTTTGTCAAAACTTATAGAGGCATGAAATCAACTAGTTGGGAGCAATAATGATTAACTAAATCCTTTTATTTTGACTCATGGAGGTTTAAAGCTAGATGTTCACAAATTCCTTTACCCCTTATCAACTTTATCACTCTGATATCAACATCATATTCCATTACCTTAGTAATCCACCTTGCCCTCTTCTCACTAAGATCCTTGCTTAGAAAAAACTCTTTGGTACAAGGATGAGAGACCATAATATGAATCCTATTATTTGAAACCATATGCCTAAAATTATTTATTCCTATTACAACAATAAGGACTTGTTTATCCAAAAATTTGTACTTGACTTCATAATCTTCCAAACCTTAACTAAAGAATGCAATTGATTGTTCCACACCTTCATCATTCTTTTACATTAACATAACTAAGATAGTATCAAGGTTATAAAATGAATACAACATTAAATATTTAGAAAAATTAGGTTTTACAAGAGTTGTAGCTTATGAAATTGCATTCTTGATGGATTCAAAGTTGATCTTACCTTCCTTAGTCCAAGAGAAGACTTGATTCTTCTTGAGAATGGTTGTGATAGCTTTCACCAAAGATGCAAAATCAGGTATGAACCTCCTTAGAAAATTTATCTTGCCTAAGAAGCTTTAGAGTCATTTATTATATGAGGGAAATGATAGGCCTGGAATAAACTATATCCTTTTAGGATCAATAGTTAAACCATCTTTGGAAATAAGATGTCCTAAGAGCTTACCTTCATGGATAACAAAGATGAAGTTTTGGGGTTGAGAGATACTCTATACTACCTACACATTTCAAACACTTGCCTTAGGTGTTTAATATAATAAAAATTCATCCGTTTTGTAGTGAATGTTGTCTTGAACTGATCATCTTCATTCACTAGAATTTGATTATAACTAGAATATCCATCTATGAGAGAGAAACATTGAGAAGCTAAAATAATTTGTAGAATCTGCTCCATTGAGGGTAAAGAATAGTAATCTTTGAGCGGAACTATATTAAGACATCTAAAATACACACAAAGTCTTATATCCACATTCTTATTTATGCTAGACATAAGGTTAGCTACCCATGTTGAATGCTTGGTAGGAAAGATTATTTCAAATTCAATGAGTTTGATAAATTTTAACCTCATGCGTTATTCAACCTTGGGGTTGATGGGCCTTTATTTTTTCCTAATAGGTTTAAATCCAAGTTCAAATTTATTGGTATGATGTGATAGTCTAGGATCAAACCCTTTTAGGTCCTTATATTCCTAAGCAAATATTTCATGAAACTCTCTACATAAATCAATGAATGCTTGCTTCTCTAATATAGAACATACCTTGCCTAGTTTTAGGAGTTTGTCTTTGAAGATCAGTACCCTTTCATAGTTATCTTATTTTTTAGACATACTCACATTTTCCTTCTTCCTTTGGTCATATTTATTAAATATATTTTATAAGGTCACCAAGCCCTTATGTATCTTGTTTTTTATTAGTTGCACAATTCAATAAAAAACTATTCTTGGAGTCACTTTTGGTTTCTTAAAGAAAACTCAGCTTCATTTTGCAAGAAGTATGTAATGTGTTTGTCACTATCAAAAAATTTCTAAGACACCTCATTATCAAGTATGGAAGGTTTGATAATGACCTTCATGTGATATTTCTTTCCCTCTTCTTTTATGGTTGTAGGTGTATCAAAGTGTGCTCCTATGGTAGCTAGTCTATCAACATGATTATTATTCTCCCTTGGGACTGATTGTATGTTGAATGCATTGAAGTATTAAATAAAATACCATAACATATGTTTATGTGACTCGAGTAAAGGATTCTTGGTATAAACCACATTCCTATCTTGATGCACAACCAATTCACTATCTCCATATACTTTCAAATTCTTGATTCCTTTTCTCCTTGCCCATTGGATGCCATGAATCAAACCTTCATACTCAACCACATTTAAATTAAAATTGAAATGGAATCTATATGAATAATAGTAATATATTTTAGATGGGGAAACCAACATAACACCAACTCCTACACCAATCTTACTTCTTAAGCCATAAAAAAACATTTTCCACATTCCATCATTATCGCTTCTTCTTTGGCAAGTAGGGGTGTTGGTATTCCTTCCTCATGTATGCAATATACTCCTAAATCAGTTTCCTCAATGAAATAATAAGAGTAATGATCATAATTTTTAGTAATATACTCATCAAGAAATAAATAAAATATTCCTTCAAGCTTGGAATAAGCACCATCATCCATAATATGTTCCTCTTTATCATTGATAACACAATTCAGATTAGAACTTGCTTCAACATAAGGTTCAATATGAAATTTAGTAGGTGGTTTAGTCCTAATTGTTACCTTTACTACACATCTTGTCCTAAAGGCTAAGGACCAATCATATGTGATATATCCTCTTATATTATCTATAAAATCTCTTGAAAGATAGATTTCAAAATGAGGAGGCAAGTCTACAAAAATAATGTCTTGGAGGATAGGAAAACTAGGATAGTTATGGAGGAAAACCTTTAATCCTTTAATCAGTCATATTATCTTGGTAGGTGAAAAATATAACTAAAACACTCCTTTTCTATGTTGTTCATACTTTACACCCAATGTTTTAGCTACAACCTTGGGCATGACTAATGTAGAAACACCACTATCAACTATGCAATTATGGACTAACTTGTCACCCATAATGAGAATGAGATAGAATGGTGGAGGCTTCTCAACCTTGGTATATGATTCCAAAATGTTTTTAGGGTAATTATTAAGAGATAAATTTTTATGACCATGACTTCGTGGTGGATGGCTAACATAGATAGTGGATAGTTATTTTTGAAAAAAGCTCTTTTTAGCCAGGCATATGAAGGACATTCCAAAGAGAAATAGATGTCTTGGTATTCTTCAATGAGTCCATAATATTTAGAGTAGACACACCTACATTTTATTTGTACCTTGGAGGAAAGAAAGTTCTTGGAACTTGAGTAATTTAAGTACTTTGGACAAGCCTTCCAATATTCTGATTCATAGAAGGTATAGGCATGTTAGGGACTATCATGTTTACAACCATGCCTTGATGTCTTATAGGAGGACTAGATGAACTTGTAAGAACATTATTATCACCTCCTAGATCATTTATCTTATTTATTATAATGTGTATAATATAAATTCCTTGATTAATAAAAAATGTATCTTCAACTAGGAAATTGGTGAAGCTTTCTCCTTGGGGCTGCCAACTTTCATTTATTTGCATGAGGACTTCATCATCTACTAATAGCTGAGGGGTGACTCCTCCTTGAGAAACTAGAGATTTATCTCCACCTTCATTTTCATCTATGAAATAATATTTTTTCCACTCTTTTCCTTGTATCAAGTTGTTATGCACTAATACCATCTCTCTTTATTGGCGGCAGAAGTAGGATTGTACACATTGGTAGGCCTATTGAAATTATGCTACCCTTGACCTCTTCCTCTCCCATATTACTAACCATATTTTTGTTTATAGGGATAGAGGTTTTGATGAGTACCTTTTTAAATATTGGCTTGCTTAAGTTGAGATTTAACATTTGAATTTATACATCTTTATCCATGGCATCATCTACCTTCTTAGGAGTAATTCTAGGTGGTGTTGACATTGGGAAATTGTGCCACACTTGGAGTATTAGAAGGAATATTAGGTAGTAGTGGCATAAAAAATTTAGGAGGAAACTTTACATCTTGAATGAGACCATTCTCAACTCTAATGGCAAGTTCATATTCTTCAAGAAGAGTGAAACCACCCATGGATTGTAGCATGATAGCAATATCAGTACCAATGGCTTTCAAGTATGTAGGAAAGATAAAGCTAACAAATGGTCTCATGGGAGAAGGAAAAATATACCAATTATTTTTGAAACCTATCATTAAAATTATGCATTATTTCCTTGGGGGCTATATTTATCACATTTAGCTAATGTATGAGTGAAGTGTGGTCACTCTCATCTTCAAATATTAAAGTTATCAACACTCTAAAGTCATCCCATGTTATGATGCATCCATTGGGTAAAGTCTTATACCAATAAATTGATTTCCCTCAAAGGGACATGGAAAGGATTCTAATGGCAATATTTTCTTTAGTGACATTGTGAAAACTACAAAAATTGGAGATATCCCTAATGTGTTCACTAGGTGTGACATGACATTCACTATTAAATGTGGGTACACTCTTTGTAGCATTAGGCATAACGATATCATATGCATCAAGATGGATTGGATTTTTAGTATTAAAGGTAAGGAAGGCATGTTTCCTATCCATTATTAATTCAATATCTTCACTAGTAAAATCATCTTGCTCTTTAAAGGGTAGAATAGGCTAAGGGTATTGAAATTTAAAAGGAAGTTCAAGATGAATAGGTGAATTGATGGGATTTAAAACTCTACTAGAATATGACCAAGTAAAGAACATGAAGCCTGAGAGAAAATATATGACAAAATAATTGTCTTACAACTAGATTTTACCTTTAATGGAGTCACCAAATGCTGAATAACACACTAATTTATAGCTCATGTTGCCAAGACCAACATTCACCTTAACAAGTTATCTTTAGGATAATGGGTCCCACCAAGCATGCTATAACTATTTTCACTAAATATTGAAACCTATAGGAGGTTTTTAAAGCCTAATATAATATTTGGAAAACATTGGAATACTTTTAGGTATGTGGGATTACCTATAGTAGGATTATATCTTTAGGTTTAAGGGCTAGCTCCCTAAATTTGTCTTGAAGTGCTTATCACCTATACTACTGATTGATTATGGGAAAAATGATTGAAGTATGCATGAAATAAATATATTCTAAGGGGTTGATACACTATGAAGATATCCACTATGATATCATAGTT
Organism: Torreya grandis; assembly: GCA_037957365.1. Lineage (NCBI taxonomy): Eukaryota > Viridiplantae > Streptophyta > Pinopsida > Cupressales > Taxaceae > Torreya > Torreya grandis. The sequence goes on from JARHVA010000377.1 coordinate 4,478,641, forward strand.
ATTTCACTAGGAACAAAACCTATAAACTAGCCTTAAAGTCCTAAGATGTTCTAACATAAGTGTTTCAATATAGAGGTAATATGCATGTGAAAACTCAAAGAAAGTGAACCAAAGATCAAATTTATGAATCCAAGGATACTTTTAAACTTGAAGGGGACCTAGCACACTAGCTACACTCTATATGACTTATTAAAATGAGAATTTATTGCCAAAACATCAAAGGATAAGGAAAAACAAGGGATAAAATCACTAGACTTAACCATTCATCACTTTGAACACTTAGAAAATATGTTTGTGAACTTAAAACCAAATTTATTGAATTATTCAAAGGTAAAGTATAGCATCAAACTATTAGGGATTCACCATACTAGGTGTGGCATTAACAAATAAGAGCCAAAATGGCTAATACTTATTAAAATTGAGAGAGGAGAGAAGAGAATGTAGTCTAAGAGTCACTAAAACACTTTTCAAGATGAGAAAATGAGATACATCTATAGGATAAATGAATATGGAATAAACCATGCAAGGTTTAATTAGACAAATGTCCCTCAAAGAATAAAACTCCCTGAACTTGGCATAGGACTCTTCAATTACTTGCTAAAAATTACTTTGATCATTTATCCTTCTTTGAATGCTCCAAAATAGACTAGGGATAGATGAGATCATTAAAATATGAGGGAGGGGTTATAAACAGGCTCTAATATGCTTTAGATGTGTTCCTAATCATCAATTTTTCTAGCCAAGTGTTCTTATTATTATAAGTCATAATCACCTCTCTTTCACTCATCCTTCATACTTAGCACCAAAGAGGTCTTCAATTTATCAAAAAAATCCATAAAAAAGGTGTTGTGACACCTATCAAGAGTCTTCATTCCCTTAGATTCATCAGGTAGATCCTAAAAGGCTTCCCAATTGGAGTTTTCATCTTCTCACTTGGTGATCACTCTCTATTCATTATTCCAATTTAGACTGGCTAAGATGAAGGTGTTATCAAAGGCACTTGTGAACTATCTTGGATAAATCATTGGATATTAGGAGTTATGTTAGGTCACAATATACCTTAAAAAGTGATTTTCATCTTTTGAGACCCTTTTGTACCTAAAAAACACATAAAACTATTAAGAAAACTAGTTTCACACCTTATTCGTAAAGGTAGGGTACAACTCAATTTGATGGGAAGGATCCTTGGAGAGTTGTCTATAATAAAAAATCACTTTCTTGATCAAATTATCCCATTTAGTTGACTTTCCTTTTTCCTCTTTCCTATCAAGTTCTTAGCAAGGGTTTTGGAGGGTACTAGGTGTTTTTAACCCTTAGCATTTGTTTATAAAGGTCTAATGTTTAACTCATGAAAAAAATACACAAGATGCAAGTTTGGGATCCTATTCAGCTTATGGAGCACCTACTCAGACTCCCATGCTAAGCCTCCATGTTATTTTGAGCTTCCAAACTTGGTATCTTGAGCTCTTCTTAGATTTCTACATACCTAGTCATGTCTTTAAGCTAAGAAATGGATTATCTATGGTCTCATTTGAATTATAAAATATTATAAATAACTCATAACTCCATATTAACATATTTAAATGTTTTGGAATTCTTAGTGTTATAAATGATATTAGATCCCCCTTAGGCAGTAGGCCTAGCCTAGGTTTAGTAGGTCTGTCTGCATACCTATGAGTTTAGGCTAACCTATTTGTTTTATAACATATATGGGGTATTAATAATGATTTTAAATGTTTAAATAAAAATTTTACACCCTTATGAAATGATCCAACATATCCCAACACACCTTTTGCCTTTTAACTTACTAAACCTATAGGGTTTTCACCTTCTAGAAGTGCCCTTTATCTAAGACAAAATAGAGGGCATATCACCTATTATAACAAGAAAAAAAAAGTGTATAGGGGGCTTGGGTATGTGATGGAGATACTATATACCGATTTTCAAGGGTGATCCATACCTCTATCATCTCCAAATCTTACAAAACCCAAAATAGAGTTATGAAGTATTGACTGTGTGTAGGGTTTGCAAATATGACTGTAAGTTATCCTTGGAGAAATATTATTTACCTGAGTTACATTATATGGGATCCTATTTATATGGTTACAACCATTTTTTAATACACTCAAAGCATATTCATGATCTCAACCTTTGCTAAGCTCTCTAAGGTATACCTTCCAAGACTGACAAACTATGTATAGTGTTATTTGCTTAAGAGGGAGAGCTATCAATAGGTATGTTTTACATGATTAGACCATAAATAATTGTAAAAATAATTTCTTGAGGTCCTCTAGGATCATATTATAGTTTAACTTTCTCACACCATTTTTTAGGTTATACCAACCTCAAGACTGGTTATGCTTATAGGTCACTGTCATGCCACAACTAATTGTAGTTGACCATTTTTAGAGTATCAAAGGTCCTATAGGTTGCATTTCATATATTTAAAAATGTGATACATGGTTTAGGATAGATTTGAATAATTAGAAACAAATCCAACTTGAAGGTATCTATGTTTACATACCTACTCACCAAGGTTCACCTATGAACTTGCAAGTAGATACCTACAGTCAACTATAGGTAAGCCTTTTGAGGGCAAGGCACCTGTAGGTGATGATATAGGTTGATACCTTAGAATTCAATCCTTTTTAAAGATTTTTGAATCACTAATGTGTCTCTCACATTAAATAGAGTCATCTACCATGAAGACATGCTCTTATATTTATATATTGGAGTGTAAGATTACTTAGAGGTTCAAAATACTATAGTAAACATTGAAAAGCTGTAGTTAATAATTTCATGATTTGGAAGCCTCTTAATCATGACATTGAAACCAAATTACGACTTCCTTTGGTTAATTAATCTCCACTAGGATATGGATTTATGATAGGATCATTTGGATTCATTTGTACTCCCTATCATCTCATCATATGGTAGCACCAAAAGTACACAGGGCTCTATTTTAGAGTTTTTAAAGAAATTGATCCCTAACACAACTTCTCCAACTTGAACATGGATTTTCAAGCTTGCCTAGCTGCCAGTGACCTCAATCATGTTTTTTATGGTATCTCCAACATTATAAGACCTTAAGGAATGTCTCAAAACATGTTCACACACCTTTAAGCAACACTTTCAAATCTCTATGGGGGCCACTTGTAGGTGGACATTTTAGTATGCAGAGCAGTGAATGTGGATATGGGGTATATGTATGGAATATGACCCTATGGTTCATATTAGACATTATCAACTTATTTATATGAATCCTTTAAATCATAAGGAAATTGAAACTAGACAATCTCTTTATTTGAACATGATTAACTTCCTTGAGATCACCTGTAGGTATGCATTAATGTTGCAAGCCTGTGTATATAACTTGAATTGACTATCATAATTCATAATATGTTGTTTGAGAGGATTGGATTGATTTATCATGTAAAAAAATGTGTTCAACACATCTTAAAATATTCATAACATCTCCATGAACATCCTAAGAACTTCACACACCATGACCCAACTAGATACTTGCAGGGATTTGATTGTGTGTCACATTCTTGATGCAACTCATTTGATATAAGCCTTGGAGAGTGAAATTGGAAGGAAAGAGTGATTTAAATTACATAAAAATCATAATTTACATCATTTTAAATTCATTTGATACCACTAAATGAAATGACAACCTCTGTAGTTGATGAGCATGTCTATAACTTGGTAATGGTGACCTTAACCTGTAACCTGGGATTTTATCTCATACACTCACATCCAATAAAGGAAATAATTATGGAAATAATGAGAGAGATATTTACATGTCCCATATGAACAATTTCATCAATTGGATTGTACAAACAAGCTCAAATAGAAGTAAAACTTATAAGTTATGGGGATTGGCAAGAAAAATGAGACAATCAACTTATTAAGAATGGTTCATAAAGCATAGGTAACCATTATTACAAATATTTATGTGAATGTGAATCATAACAAGTTTAATATCCACCAAAAATATCATTTGACCTAAAACCTCTCCTATTGGCCATACCATCAAGAAACTTGTTGACCATTTTTGCATGTTTAGTGGAGTAATGGAAAAGTAGAATGGTTTTGGTCCATTTTTTATTATTCCAAAGAAAATAAATCATGTAAATATATTAAATGAATATAAATATCCATTAAATAATATTATACCATGTGCCACTCTCTTCTATAGGCTATACAATTGCTAAAACTCTATCTTTTTCACTTATTTTCTTGATTTAATTTAAGAACCTACAAGTTTCAATTAGGATTAACATTATTGACAAGGAATATGACATATTAGACATTTGAAAATATTTTATAATACTTGTTACTTTTTAAAACCATACCACCTTCATTTATGACCCTTAAATGACATAGAATGACTTAGGACCACATGTGACCATGACCAAGGCTAATAACACATTAAATGACATCATATTGACCATGGCACACCATATAACATGATAATAGACCCCTATATAAATTTTTTGACTATATGGGGTTTACTTATTTTAAATTTTGGTCAAAATAGTCAATAGGACCCTTAGCTTATTAGAGGTTTTATGAGGGTCTATGGACTACACATTCATGACCATAAGTTTGAGATTGGAGGTCTCACCTTTATGAACCATTGTTAAGATGGCAGGCATCCAAAACCTTGATTAAACCCTTACACATACCTGACCCAATAAAATTGAATATTTTTTCAACCAAAATCTCATGAATGACCTGATAAACACCTAAAACATCTAGATCATTGAGAGGAGACCCTATCCATAGTACTGTGTTGTACAAAAACTATGTGTCCCTATAAAAAAACTATAATTTTTCAATAAACTAGACAAATAATAGGGTGAAAAACTTTTATAAAGTTGAAAATCATTAGAATTGAAGGTTTGGCACTTGGTTTATCTCTTGAAGTCATTATTATCCAAAACTATGCCTAAAAATTCCTCTGTAAGTCTCCTCCAAATAGCCAGTCCATAAATATGAATGAGAAGGTGACCTAGTCACCTAGTTTGGAAAGTTTGCAAGTTTGAGATACTTAATAAATACCATGTCATGATATTGTACATTATTTTAAACCTAAATCTCACCTATTTATATGATTTTAAGGTCTCATACAGGGTTTCATGGAAACCAAACACTAGTAGTCAAGCTACTAGGCCTAATTGGCCTATTTGGTTTATTTGATCAACAAAGAGAGTTGAAGGTTAACATAGAGAGGATATTGGAAATCTCAATACATATATATTATTCCTAGTAACCAATGCATTGAATGAGGTAAGTGCACATTTCATGGTCATAATGGAGAGAGAAGTTAGTTTTTTGACTTGGTCAATATGCTCAGAAGGAGGATAGGTTGTTATATGTTTATGATGGATTAATTACATATTATTAATGTTGTGAATACTATGATGAGAAGGTATTTGACCAAATATGGGTGTATCCATACTTTAAGAGAGGTTTAACAAGTCAACCACATCCTCCACTACCCCACCTCAACACTTAAGGGGTCATTGAAGAACATCAATGCATGAAAAGAGGTTAAAGAATATGATCATTATGACATTTTCCTCTCACTTAATTTTTCCCCCCCTCTTTCTCTTACTTTTATCTTATTTATTTAGGCCTTAAGGCCTTGATTTGTATCCCTCACCTAGGTATGAGGAAACTCTACTTAGTTTTGTACTTGATAAACTTCTTGGACTAATGAATAAACTTTTATATCTTATCTATTATTGGTTTATAGTGTGTATATGATTATTTTTATGTGATAAGAGGTATAAATCTTCCCTTAACATGTCATTGTCACACTCATATGTTTATTATTTGTCTTATGCAAGTTGTATGAAGTGTCAAAGTTTGGTGATCATGTTTAGAGGGTAATCTAGTTAGAAGTACATCAAGATAGGATTCTCATCATTCACCTCCAAGTTATAATCACTCATAAAGACCTTCATATGAAATATTATTGCTGAGGAGCTTTGGAGATAATGCTTTAGTTCATTTTTGGTTCACTAGTGTTATTAAGATTCTAAATTGAGTGGATGAATGATCATATTGGTGCATCACCACCCCTTATAATAGGTTTTATTTTATTAATTATCTATCCATTTTCACACTAACAGTAATAGGTCTTAGTGAATTGAGCCAAATAGATGCACTAGGGGAGCTAGCCCCATACTCTAGAGGTTTGGTCTAATGATAGGGTCACCCACAACCTTTAGGCCATTCCCATGTTATCCCAAGTTTTAATCATAAGTGAAAAATATCCTTCAGAGGGTGAAAATATGGTTGCTAATAGTTATTGCATGCACAGTTGGATGAGATTCAAGTATTAGAGCATTAAATTGCAACCTTGTAGTCATCTTGAACAACCTTAACCACTTGGGAAAGGATTTGTAATTATATTTCATAATAGAAGGCATCAGAAGTTAGCATATTATGAGTAAGATCAGTTCTTGTTCATGGTTTAAATTATTATGCATGTGCCTAATCTTGATTTATGGATGCCTATGGGTAAAAAATTGTAATTCACCTCATTATCAATAGTCTTATGATACACATCAAATCCATTATGACCCCTCTCAATCTTATGTTAACCCTTATCATTAATATAATGAGCCTCCTTACTGAAAAGTTTCTCAACCTAATCGTGAACCTCCTCCACTTCCTTGGCATCCTTCCTATCCTCCTGACCAATCGTGGCACCAACCTATTGTTATTTATAGTTATCTTGTACCAAGAAATGATGATTTAAGCTTAGAAAGTGAGAAGATAAAGGAGGAAAGAAATAGGTTGAATGAATGTTTTAGACAATAGAAAGAGATTGAATTCCATGCTCTTATTCATAAATAAGTAACCCCTACAAACCAAGAGAAATAAGCCAAGGTGATTAATTCATCTCATTTTCTCACCTCTATGATCATTGGATATTTCTTAGTTCATAATTTATTATTAGATAATAGGGCAAACAATCAAGTTATCCCTAAGCTAGTGGATGATAGTTTGAAATTGGTGTATGATCCTAGTTATAAAATTGAATTACAATAGAATAGGTTAAATAAAAGGATATTTGGCCTTATCAAAAACCTAAAACTTACCCTTCATGCATACCCCAAGCTCTTAGTTGCACAAGACATCATTATTATAGACTTACCACCTTGTTTTACCCTATGTTTGTCTAGTGACTTTAATGACCAAGATTGGGGGATGCTTGTCCTTTGAATTTTATTATATGGTATGAAATATTGGGTATGGTATAGGGGTTTAAATCAAGTTTGAATCACTTTCAAAGTTTCATATTCAGCCTTATGCACCAAACACCTCAATGGCAGATTATAATTCACATCCTACTCCTAATCAACATATATGTGTTATAGATCCCCTTAAACATCCACCCATGCCTTATTAAGAACCTATAATAAGTTCAACTTGTAATATTTCATGGGCTAGAACCCCAAACTATGTTATGCCTACCCTTGAAAGAGAACCTTCTCCTATGTAGATCTAGAGTCAAGAAGAGAAGAGATGTATGAAGGTTAGTTCAGGAAATGTTTCAATTTTTACAAATTCCCCATTAGTCCTCCATGTTATAGCCACTCATGAGAATCAAATTAAATCTTAGTTTGATCAGAAATTTGAATAATGGAATAAGAATAATCTAGGGTCTAAGGTTGATACTCCTAAGGATACATGTTGGAAGAGAACTTTAGTAGATATCAAACAAGATAATGAGGTAATTTTAACTCCCACCCTCTCCTTTTATGAAGAGGAACCAAGTTCATTGAATACATATTTTAAACATCCAAGTGTGGGAAATAATTTGTCAAGGTTAATCAATAAGGTGGTATTCCTTCAAGAGTTGGATCATATTGTAACTACTAATGAATTTCAAGAACACTTTAAAGAGGAAACCTCAAGTATATTTAAAGAGGAAATCATGATTAGAACCCTCATTCATCCTATCATATCAGACTTGGAGCATGATAGGTTTGGATGACATGAATAGTCATGATGGCATGATGATAAATTGAATGAAGGCAAAACTCATGCAACTCCTTCTCTAGGGGAAAATTATGGAGATAATGTACATGGGACCATTGTTGAAGCTTAAAACATCCCAAATGAGTTATATGACCCTTGGTAATAGTTGTATCATGAATTCTTGAGTGATATTGAAGAAATCAGTATGACAACTTGGGATGGTGGAGTAGGATAGTAGATTGACGTTTAAAATGAAGATACTACTAATGCTTTGGAGATTGAAGAAGGAAATGCAATTTTTGAAACACCAAGACAAGATAATCTGGAGCTTGAGTGGGTTGATGAGATTTCATTCTTCATAGAAGAGAAAGATGACCAAGTTACAATAGATCAAGTACCTTGTTATGACTCTATGATAGAGTTAGATATGACTAATCAACATGATGCTTCATAATCAAATAGTAAGAATGGTAAGGAAATACATTTATATTAAATTGACCATGATGAGATGGATTTTTTAGAAGACTTGGATGACTTTTGTTCAATTTTTGATAGTCCCCCTCTAACCCATGATACATCTGATGAAGATCTCAATAAGAAAACTATGGTAGCTACTCATCCTCTATTTCATAGGTAGAATCAAGGAGATACTAATGACATGTGGCATACATGCTTGTACACCTATCAAGAGGTTGAAGATTTTGACAAACCAAAATCTCAAATGGATCAAAATGGAGGAACTAACCAAAGCCTAATAATTGAGTGGCTAAGACAATCATTACATGAAAGCATGAAAAACCATCAATAACTCATAATTGAGGTAGAAATTAGATTGTTGATGCAAGGAATGAGATTTTAGAATGAGTATGATTGGGTGTTGGACTCATATAACCAACACATTCACCTAGGGGTAGAACAAGAAAGTCCACTTACTTCCCTAAGATACCATGAACATGATAATTCCCATAGATACAAGTGGGAATTCTCATAAAGTTAGTAGTGCCTAGTTGGAATCAAATCAAGACATAATAATCAAACCTTATGGTGCCATAGTGACCAAACAAGTTTTCCATTTAAACTTGGAGGAAAGAAATTAATATCAAGATAATTGTTATAGTGTTGTTATCTTGTTTCAATAAGTGTGTCATACATAATTTTGTAATTTGTTCCCTTAGTTATTTTGGTATATTTGTTATTTACTTCTTAAGTGTTAGGTTATTTATTTAGTTGTAATTGATGTGTCCTATTATTTTTTTGTAGTCCAAGATGGTCATCAAGTCTTACTACCATGTATGAGTCGTCATTATCATGAAAATGAGTGGGTTCCAATGATAGCAGGCTAGTCAACCCCTAAGAGCCTCTAAAAATGTTAGAAATTTGACCTCCCAAACTAAATGCCAACCCTTATAACCAAAAATTTGTATGAGAACCCCTCTAAGCTTGTCTATAGATCCTAAACTCTCATGATCTCATAAATGTATATTGAAAGTCTTTGAGCCTTGTAAGAATGTTGTGGTGTGTCATGGAATTTACTTATGAACTCATGTGTCATGGATGCCTTGGGCCTATTTGATGATGTGATATATTAGTCATAGTGATCATGGAGTGATTAGGAAAGTTGTCATGGTCTTTCTTAGGCCTAGAAAGATGGTCTTAAGCATGTTTGATAGTCTTGAAGATCCCTAACAGAAGTTGGAATAGTTTGACAAGTTTGAGGATCCTATCATTCATGAGTTTTAAGACTATATGGATCATTTAAAGATAAGAGTGAGCCTTAATAGCAATGTTAAAGGTGTCTAAGATCCTTTTGTTTCATGATGTGAAGCATAATGGTTTGTGCCAATATTATTTTCCATGGCCTTTCTATTCAAGTCTATCACAAAGCCTCATTAGCTCTTTCAAAACCCTTAAATGACTCATATGGTTCAATATTCCATATAAATATTTAGATAAATGGAATATTATAGTGTTTCATTACTTAAAAGGGTTTTTAAAATGTCTTATTCTCATTATATGTTCATGGCTATGCATTTCATATCCTTAAAGGCCCATTTTCAAACTTATTTCCAATTCTCACCCACCAAGTGGAGCCCACATGTGCCAAAATGTGTCTCTACAACTCCCACTACTATATATACTATTTTAAAGTGTCATTTAACTCATGTTTTCCCTCTCTTTATCTTTCAATGGTAGGTCAAGGCTTGACATCTAGAGAAATGTAGGAATGAAACTATTTTCTTGTGTTTTCTATCAATTGTACAGACCTATATGATCAATCCATATAGAGGGGAGTCATGGGTTGTATGTGAGTTCATGAAAAATGTATTGGAAAATTTTTAGGTTAAAAATATCCAATAATGATCCAAAACCAACCTCTCTCTTTAGTCGAGCTCCTTTGTAGTCTAGGAAAGCTTTCAGGTTTATGGATAGTACATATTGGAGAGAGAAAATATGGAGATGATATCTTGGGAAGAGGAAGGTGTTATCTTAGCCTTCCAATCCATGGAATTTTTATATAGGTTAATGGTATATAATTTATGAATAGTATCTAACATTCTGGTTAATCTAATGAGCTTCTTCATATGTGCAGGGGTAAAATGTGCAATAGTTTTGATGAAGATTTGAAGTTTTTCTAATAAATATTACTTAATTTGTGTTATATAAATCCTAATAACTTATATTCAACATCTTCCACCCATGTTTCACATGTTTGAGGGTTTTGAAGTAAGCAAATATTTTGGTTTATTCCCTTTATAGACCATAGATGAAGTTTTTCACATTTTAGAGTCCTTCTACATAAGATGGGAGTATGGATAATGTCTTAGATTTTATTAAATATTTTAAATCCATCTCTACCTTCTAAACTAAATTTAGCCACTATATAGTCAAGTGATCCTTCAAAGGTCTTACCTTCAAGATGACTGTTATGAGTAGATGTGGCCTCTTTGGAAGGTGAAGATAAAATGGCTACATAAGATTTTTTGGTGGTGTTTGAGATATATACATCTCCATCATTCACTCCCTACTTTGTTACCTCACTTTTATCTTGACCTACACACTAGATATCTCCATACTAATCCTAGTCTACAACATCAAACTTTCACTCAGTGATTACAAGCCTTTCAAGTAGACTATATAGATAGGATAGTCAATATTGGAATGGAGTGTGGAGATGTAAGGGAATTTTATATGTACCTAAGGATATAATATATTTATTGTATATGGGTTTATGGAGATTATAACATGTGGCACACATCCCCCTTATTTAGTTAAATGGGTCCAATTTATTAGGATAATGGAGTAACTTGTGGAATTAGTGCATTAGGTAATGGTCGGCCTATATTGAGATTAGAAGATTACCCATCCATTATTATTTAGATAGAGGTCTATATAAAGGATATGATTATCATTGTAAATAAATAATGTAAGCATTAAGTATTCTATTGTAAGTGGATATTGGAGGTTGTCCCCTCAAAGAGACATTGTGTAGTTACTCCTTCCTAAAGGAGTATTGTATGGTGTTGCCCTAACTTGAGGGTGATTCTTGTATTTCTACATATATTGAGTATTTGGACATCTTATCCCACCTATGTTGTGTTGATCTATAGTATATTCTACATCATTTACAAATATTATTAGTGTGGATCATACCAAGTGGTATCAAAGCTTCAATTTGGGCAATTTGTGTGTGGTGAAACCCTAGTTGTTTATAATCATCAATATCTTTCAATAAGTTACACATTTGTGCACAATTGTTTTATTGGAGATGAAGAATATTTAAATTAAGTATCAATAAAAAAATTGATATTTTATTATTAGTTTTAAGGGAGTTATTGATATTTTAGGGTTTGTACTTATTTCATCATATCTTCTAAAATATAAGGAATTTTTTGTGAAATTTTTACTAATGTTATATCATAATAAAATAAAACTATAGAAAAAATCAGATTTTTTTAAAACGTTTGGAGTGATTTTTGTTGTTTTTATGATTATTAATAGATTCACTCTACAGGCCAAAAATTTTGGACTTTTTTCATAAAATTTTGATTAAATTTGCAATGTCATACTTGTAAGATAAAATAATTTTTTTGGATTGTTTGGATCAGTTTTGAATGAGTTATTGACATTTTAGGGTATTTTATTAACCCTAGTTTTTTTTGTGGATCATGAAGTTGCAAGTATTTTTAGTGGAGGATGATATTGATGCCAAAGAATGGTGGCTCCTTTTTAAGGAGAATAATACTCAAATAAGTTTATGCAAACATTCTTGTCTCTTTATTTATCTAGGCTTGCATAACATTGGTTTAAACAATTGAGCTTCACACAAAGGTATTCTTCATGGGAAGAAATAGAAAAAGTCTTCCTAGATAGATGGGATATAACATAAAAAGATGATGAAGAGGAAGAATAAAATAATGATGGTAATGAAGAAGATAATGGAGATGATGAAGAAGATAAATTACTAGAAGACAATAATGACAATGAGAAAGAACATGGAATTGATGATGATGAAGAAGAAATCAAACATAATGATAATGAGGAGAGTATAGATGGTGCAAAAGGAGAGGTAGAGGATATCTAAGAAGAAGAAGAGTTGGATGATAAGGGTTCAAATAATTTGGCTCCAAATAAATCTGAGTCAATTTTTCAACATGAATGTGGCCAAGAATCTACTTGTTCAAACAAAGAAAATCAATGAGGTTCAAGTAGATGGTAAGAATATTATAGTGTTTGAATATTTGAAGCTCATTATAGAAAAATATGTTTTGAATTCAGAACTTTATTCTTTGTATATGGATGATGTGGATATGTTATTGGATATCCATGGTTAGAGACTTTGAGAACAATCAATATTAATGTTCAGAAGAAGTTCATGAAGTTTTGGTATAGGAAAAAGAAGGTCACTTTACATGATATCATAGTTGGAAAGGTACAAATAAAAATTAAGGTAGATGATGAAGATGAGATTAAATAAGGTGATGAAGAGTATGTGAAATATTCAGATGAAGAAATAATACAAGCAAATAAAAACACTTCATCTATTCAAGAGACATAGGAACCTCCAAATCAAAAGGTGGAAGAGGTAGAAGAAAAGGTTGATAAGGTCAAAGTATCAAAAAAAATTGAGGTATATAAACACCCACATCATCATGAGAGGAAAAAATCATGTAGACATGTGAGGGAGTGTCATAATAATAGGCACTTTGGATATATAGGAAATTAGAGCTTTAATAACTATGGATATGCATGAAAGCCAAATAAGGACTACTATGGTTAGGTATGAAATTAGCATAGAAAAGTGGCCTATGGAACATGGAATTAGTGGGAAAATCACCATGATTATTCATTGAATAATAACTACTATAGTCATGAATAGAATTAGAATAGCACAATGAAATATGGTACATGGAATCAAAGGAGGAATAATTATTCATGAACTCCAAGGTGATATATTTATGATCATGAATGGAATTAGAGTAGCACATTGGAATTTGGAAACAAGGTTGGGAAGTTATCACCTACCTAGATCATATATGGGTGTATGGATGATTGAGCTTGGAAACAAGTGTGCAATGATTTGAAGCACACTCATTATTTGGTTTCTTCCTATGTTTCAGGGAAGAAACATGTCAAGGAGGGAAGGAATGTTATGTACCTAAAGATATGATATATTAATGTATATGGGTTGATGGAGATGCTAACATGTGGCATACATCACCCTTAATTAGTTATATGGGTCCAATATATTAAGATAATTGAGTAAATTAAAGAAATAGTTCATTGGTTAATGATCAGCGTACATTAGGATTAGGAGGTTACCCATTAATTTTTAGTTATATAGAGATCTATATAAATTACATGATTATCATTGTAAATAAATCATGTAAGCATTGAGTCTTTTATTGTAAGAGGATATTGTAGGTTATCCCCTTGAAGAGACATTATGGAGTTATTCCTTCCTAAAGGAGTATTGTATGGTAGTGCCTTACCTTATTGATGATTAGTTTTTTTTGGCATATACTGAGTATTTAGAAATCTTATCCCACCTATATATTTTGTGTTGTGTTGATCTACTTTATATTTTGCATTATTTCCAAATATTATAAGTATGGATCATAATATGATTAAAGAGATTAAAAAAGACCAAAAAGGCATAAAAGATGAGAAGATAGGGGAAAATAGGGTTAAATCATCTCAACCATCTTAGGATAAAGAACCTAGTCAAAGTTCAAGTGTCTTGCACACATAGTGTTGTACCTATAGTCTTTAGCTAGAATAGATGATGAAAGACTATTGGAATGATTCCTTAAGGACATGGAAAAACCTACTTGATGTCAGGAGAACCTACAACAATCAATATGCTCTGATACCAACTGTTAGGTGACCCCTTATCCAACGGAAGCACAATTGATTACTTTCTTATAAGCAATTAAACACGGAATTATACCAGAATGATAAAGTAACTAGAAACTTAAGATAGCAAAGAATTTGAGAGACAATACACACTCTTGTATTAAATATTACTAGAAGAAAATACAATAAAGAAGATGCCACTTCTTCCTCCACCTCAAAGGCTTGCCACACCTCAAGACCTTCTTCCCTCTCTCTCTTGCTCAACACAAAATCAACTCCACAACCTGAGTTGCTATCCCTCCTTGAATGCTTCAGCTGATCTCCTTGACCTTACACCTGTAGATCTCCTTGACCTTGCTTGCTTCAATGCTTTTACTTGCCTTCTTGATTATTACAATACATGCCTTATGGGTCTTTAAATAGGATCCCATTCTTACAAAAATAGAAATCTAACTACAATAATTAGACACGCAGCTCGTGACTATAATTAGTCATTTGACATGCAAACACTCGCTTCACTTAACTGACTGTTCGTCAACAACAGTTCTGGAAATACACAGGCGACCGACGCCGGTCCCTGCTTGTCTGGTGCTGCCAACGTCGGCCGACTATCTGCCATTGCCGGTCTCCTTCTCCACTGCATTTGACCAACGTCGGTAATGCTGCCGACACCGATGCTTCTGGTTCTTTAGCATCCTCTTCTTGTGTCTGCAAATAGTTGAAGCTTTTAGCTCCACACCTCAACAATCTCCCACTTGGAGATAAATATCTGCAACTTGTACCTGTACTTGTACACCATCTATTTTGTTCCTTAGGCTCTGTATCCCTCTTTAACGTCACTCTTGAAGACCAACCATCACGCAAACCTGTGATTCTATACCTGTCTCTTATGCCACAAGAATTTTGCTGCTCCCAAATTCTCCATGACACACTTCTGAACCAACTCTACCCTTAGCTCAGAAAACTCCCTGTATATGAAACCCTGCAACAAGTAACACAATACAGTAACAGGATAATGTAGCTAATATTATCCAACCTGGTAAAGACAAATACAATGGTCAAACCTCCATTATTCTGCAGCCTACTCAAGACCATATGCCATATCCTTCTATCTCATGTGTCCATTCACTCTCTTCTCTAAAATGGGAATCCATCCCTCTATCCAGTGCTTCCTTCCAGCTGATAACACTACCAACAAATAAATGTTTGCTTCTTTTCCAAAGACTCACACTCCTCATCCATGCCAAGCTCCCACTGTTTCTGGATTCTACCTGCATTGCTTCTTCCATCTTCCTAGTTCATGACTATCAACAAGTAATATAAAGAAGGTGAACAATGAATATGAGGTTCACATACCTTTCCTGACCTCCACATGGGTGTTTGAGACTTATAGATCCACCCAACATCCTTTCCAGTGACCGATCTCAGCCATCTCCCAGTCTGCTCCTGACCGATGTCGGTTCCCTGCACTGACCCTAACTACTGACGTCGTTTCCCTGGCCAACGCCGGTGTCTCCCCTGCCAACATCGGTCCTTATGACCGACGTCAAACTTCTCCTGCCTGACCTACCGACCCTGCTGGTCTGCACATGACTGATGTCAGTATCTGGATGACCGACGTCGGTCCCAAGTGATCGACATCAGTGTCTGTGTGTTCTTATAAGTGATGAAATTTTCATCCGTGAGCTCTTTTTGGATCAAACCTCTGTCCATGCTACCCTGCTCAGATTTATTCAGCCCCTGTGACTGATCTCTGTCCTTCATCTCCTCCATAAACACCAAGGCTTCTTTGTTCCTATCAAAAGCATCAAATTTCCTTTTTTTGCAATGAACTCTATCTATGCTTTCCAAATTTGAACACATACCTTTTGAATCAAGAACTTCCATTCCCTTCCTATTCATGTGACCAAGCCTATTAGGCCACATCTTTGAATCTACACCAGAAGTAGAATCAGTAATACAAGTAGACAGATAAAGAGTATCTACTTTCTTACCTCTTGTTAGAACAAGTGCTCCCTTGGTAACCTTCCAAGAATCTGCTGTGAGGGTTATTGTGCATCCCTCATCTCCCAACCTTCCTACAAAAATCAGACTCTGCTTCAGAATTGGAACATGCATGACCTCTTTCAACACCCATGTGTTGTCAATCTACAATCTCAGCTGCACTTTCCCTTTGCCAACTATCTGACAAGGTGTACCATCCCCTAAATAGAGCACTCCAAAGTCTCCCTGTTCATACTCATAGAACAAATCTCTGTTTGGGGATGCATGAAAAGATGAACCAAAATCTAAAATCCATGATCTTACCTAACTATCCAAAGAAAGTATGAGAGCGTCCTGTATCACAATATTTGTATCCTTTGCTTCTTCCATACCTGCATGTTGATTCTCTTTATCTCTCAACCAACACTCCTTCTTTGTATGTCCTTTCTTTCCACAAAACCAATAGGTAATACCTTTGGACTCGGATCTCCTTCTCGACCTTGATTTCCCTTGCTCAACCTTCTCCCTTTGCCTTCCTCTACTTTCTGCACTTAGAGCATTCCCTGATGATTCACCTGTGCTTCTCCTGCGTATTTCTTCATTCAAGATCACACTCACAACATCATCAACTTTTAAGATTTTAGAAGCAGATGCAAAATTACTTACTGTCATAACCAAATCGTCCCAACTTTCAGGCAAATAACATAAAATCAAGAGAGCCTTTACCTCATCATCAAAAACAATATTGACTGAAGCTAGTTGGTTTACCAAACCATGGAAATCACTGAGATGAGTATGTACCGATCCACCTTCCTGCATTTGCAAAGTAAATAGTTGCTTCATAAGATATACCTTATTAGAAGCCAAGGGATTTTTGTATAAATTCACCAAGGACTTTATCAACTCTTCCGTTGTCTTGCACTGTGATAAGCTGGAAATCACAGACGATGCAAGGCTCAAGCTTATGGAACCAAGAGCCTTTCGATCAAGAACACTCCATTCTTCATCCTTCATATCTATGGGCTTGCATGCAACCCCACCCAATGGTAAGTATAAATCCTTCTGATACAGATAGTCCTCAATCTGCATCCTCCAATGTTGATAATTCTTGTCGTTAAACTTCTCCATTCGTACCCTACTTTCTTCTGCCATTACTGAACTCCCACACAATCAAAAAACCCTATGAATGACCTGTAATAAAAAAACAATAACCTACTTCCTGCAAACCGTAGCTCTGATACCACTTGTCAGGAGAACCTACAATAATCAATATGCTCTGATACCAACTGTTAGGTGACCCCTTATCCAATGGAAGCACAATTGATTACTTTCTTATAAGAAATTAAACATGGAATTATACCATAATGATAAAGTAACTAGAAACTTGAGACATCAAAGAATTTGAGAGACAATACACACTCTTGTATTAAATATTACTAAAAGAAAATACAATAAGGAAGATGCCACTTCTTCCTCCACCTCAAAGGCTTGCCACACCTCAAGACCTTCTTCCCTCTCTCTCTTGCTCAACACAAAATCAACTCCACAACCTGAGTTGCTATCCCTCCTTGAATGCTTCAGCTGATCTCCTTGACCTTGCTTGCTTCAATGCTTTTACTTGCCTTCTTGATTATTACAATACATGCCTTATGGGTCTTTAAATAGGATCCCATGCTTACAAAAATAGAAATCTAACTACAATAATTAGACACGCAGCTTGTGACTATAATTAGTCATTTGACATGCAAACACTCACTTCACTTAACTGACTGTTCGTCAACAACAGTTCTAGAAATACACAGGCGACCGACGCTGGTCCCTGCTTGTCTGGTGCTGCCGATGTCGGTCGACTATTTGCCATCACCAGTCTCCTTCTCCACTGCATCTGACCGATGTCAGTCATGCTGCTGATGCCAGTGCTTCTGGTTCTTCAGTATCCTCTTCTTGTGTCTGTAAACAGTTGAAGCTTTTAGCTCCACACCTCAACACTTGAGTCATAAAAACCTATGGTTTGATATGGTAGAGGAGATAGATAGGCCTAAAAAATATCAACCTTTATCTTCAGGCCTTGAGAGACACCATTCTCACAGTCAATATAATCCTTATAAAGTAAACCAGACAAGCAACATGGTCATAATTAGTTTGAGGTATAGAAGGTGTGGAAGAGCGTTGTGAAATCATGAGATCTTTAAAAAGTGGAGATGAGTATTAAGAGACTAATAATAGGTTAAGAACACCCTTGAACATAATGGATATTTGTACTCACCTTGTCCATGGCTACACATAGTTAATAAACCTCAATCACCACCTAGAAGTAAGGGCTTAGATTAGAAGGTGAAGGTTGATCAATGGAATATGTTTAATGAAGGGAGTCCAAAAAGGTGAGGAGACATTTTTACCTATCTCTTAAATTTATCATCCCACCTTGGGTGTTTGATTCATCAGATGAAACCAAGAGCTTAATAATTTAGCTCTTTTGGGCCTAAACTAGGAAGCTACAGACCAAATACAAAATTATGCCAAGGCCAATTAGGCCTGACAACCTATCTTAGGCCTAAAAGTCCCATACCACCATTTAAGTATGCTCAATCTCTCCTAAGCAAGTTTAACACCATAAAAATATACATGAGGTTGGTAGAGAAAAGCATAAAGAAGATTCAATTTAGTCTTTAAGCCCTTTTCAAATTCAATAGTGTACACAACTAGCTTGAGTTATCTTTTCAAATGATTGGATTTTTAATAACATAAAGACTTAGGGAAAATGATCTTATCAATATTTTTGCACCCCAACACACTTGAGATCCATGATATAAATACTAAGATTGAAAGACCCACTTTTATGAATCATTGCTTAGATTATAGACATGCCCAAAAAGCCTATAAAGGACTAAAAGTCTAAAATATTCTGATCATATCTTTTCACACTAGATGCATGAGACCCTAATCTTGTCAAAGGTTTGAGGGGGGTCTATGGACTAAACATCTATGACCATAAGTTTGGGATTGGAGGTCTCATCTTTATGAACCATAGTTAAGATGAGAGACTTCCAAAACCCTACTTAAACCCTAACATAGATATAACCTAAGAAAAGTGAAATTTTGGCACCCAAACACTCTTGAATGACTTGATAAACACTTGAAGCATCTATATCACCTAGAGGATACCCTATCCATAGTACTATGTTATATGGAAACTATACAAACCTATCATAAAATTATACTTTTTCAATAAATTGGACAAAGAATAGGGTGAAAAACTATTTGGAAAGCTAAAAATCATTGGATGTGAATATTTATCACTTTTTTTTGTCTCCTCAAGTTATTATATGTGTAGACACCAAAAATATGTTTGCACCTTGGTCATCTTTCGTTCTCCCCCCTTGTCCCCCATTGACCCATATCCTAACCCTTGTCCTAGCCCCCTCCATTTATCAAATTAAAATAATTAAATATTTGGCCCCTTTCCACCTCACCCTTGCCACCTTGGATCCCCTCCTTGGATCCCCCCACTACTCTCCTAGCTTTTATGGCTCAAATCTCCCCTTTATCCTTCCTCTCACATCCATTTATGTCTTCCTGGACCGTTTTCCCATGGCCCCTTGACCCGGTAGCGTGCAAGAACGGACAGAGGCTAATTTTAGCCTCTGTGCCCATTCTGACCTCACCGACGTCGGTCATTATTCGGCTGACGTCGGCGGTTATGCCGGTGTCGACACCCTTCAAAATGGTTTTATGCAACCATTCAGCCCCCTGCAAATAGAACACTCTTGATGCTCCTGGCATTCACATTCTCCTTTCTCTTCACCTCGTACAGCAACAACAGCAGGTACAAGCACTCTACATCAGTCATTTCTTCTTGCAACAGGTCTTCCACAGCTCCAATAACAGGCTCCTCCATTCTTCAACTAGCAAGCTGGAGGTAAGCAATTTCATTGTTTCATTTGATTTCATTTATCTATCCTATCCACTATCTACCACTTGCCTTGTCCTTCCCTGAGAGGTTGAAAAGCCTTCTCAGACCCCTGTCTCCCATCCCTCTTCCTTTTGCCCTGTCACCCTTTCAGTCTAGTCCCAGACAACATTCTCAATCCCTCAAACCCAAGACAAGTCCTTCAGACCTCCAAGCAATCCCTCAGACCTCTAAATAGACCTCCCTGACCCTCAGACAAGACCACAGTCCATTCTGCGCATCCATAGACCCTGTCCATAGTCCATTCTGTAGCCCAAAAACTAGCCTGAAACCTGGCCCAACCCATCCCTGACTACTGCCCCGACCGACCTCGGCCAGTACCCCTACCGACGTCGGCAGACTAACCGACGTCGGTGACCTTCCTGACCGACGCCGGCAACACCACTGACGCTGACGACTATGCAAAGGTAGACAGCTTCTAAATAGGTAAGCATTTGTCTTAAGTTCTTTCTTTCTATTTTTCATCATTTATCACTTTCTATTTCTGATCAGCATTCTATTTTTAACAGTGGACTGACATCCTCTAAGAAGCCTTTGTGCTTCTAGGACCAAGCTCTTGCTTGGCAGTCCACCCTTTTGTCATCTAACATTCTTCCTGTTTAGTGTCTTTCTCTTTTAGGTGTCATTCCTCCACAGCCAAAGAGGAGTTCTCACAATGTCTGAATTTTGGTGTGCATGTCTACAATCCGAGTACGTACAAACCCTCATCCTTCTTCTTAGTTTCTCATTTCTCTATCTTTTGAATGTAGAAAGCAATTTAGCATAGAAACATTCTGGCACGCCCGATGGGACCCTAAGGTCTCCCTTGGGTTTCTTTCCTTCTTTTCATATAGGGTGCATTAGGATCCTCCCTTTTCACCTCTTCCTTCTTTTCTAAATGACATTATAAGCAGGAATAAAAAGAACTTTTCTTTTCTTTTCTTGCATTTCTAGATTAGTCAAAAATCATATTCCTCAACCCTTTCTCGACTTGCTTTCATCTGAACTTAACATTTTGACTTGGGGCTTAAAACACTTTGCATTCCATTTCTGCTTGTGCTTGCATTAGTCCACACTTAGTAATTAACAAAATGCATATTGAATTAATCGTAGATCACTTGATGTTACACAACCTAAACCACTTGCACTAAATCTAAACATCAAACTTACCTGAGACAAGGCCCGACTGGGATTTCATCCCCCAGCGGATACCTTACCCATCTCGGTGATCCTACTTGGATTTCATCACCAAGGGGAAAGCCCACTCTGTTCTCTGGCAGAGTCTAAACTCTAGGGAAAGTATATTTTGGCTAAGCGAGACCAGCTTATCACTGGGCTCGTGAAGTGAGGGGAGATTGCTCCTTAGCACCAGGCCATGTATAGAACCTAACCCAGACTTCTTGAGCACCTAAACAAAACTTGAAACCATCCATAGACTACCTCTTCTAGGACCCGACTCAAAATCCAATCTTCCTACACACATTTCTAAGGCATAAGCTACCATGATCCTAATAAATTTCTAGGGATTTAACGCTTAGGATTTGCTTGTGATCTTCATCTTTTCTATTCTTATCTGCTTATTTGCACTTGTGAGGATGTCCTTTCTTGCCTTGAATGGTTCTGACTCATAGTCAAGCCAAGGCTCTAGTCAACCACTCGAGGCATCAACCGCTTTCGTCTACCCCGTCCATAACCGGTCCTATAATGGAGTTCCACTCGGAGACTGAAAGAACTCCTACTCGTCTAACCCCACCCCAGACTCCTATTGTCCTAGAAGGGGACCAAGATTTTGCATGATTCTTGGACCTCAACATCAAAGCCTTGCAGCACTATCTCGCGCATAGCCAAACGTGAGACTCCTTGGGCAATCTGATTTACAGAATGCCGACCTCTCTTGTAGCGACTACGGCCATATCGACAACGTCCGTAGTTCAATCTTTAGACACCCAAGCTATCACCTCAACCAATGACCAGACCTTAACCAACCTTCCAAGTGTGGCCTCTCCCTCCATCTTTGGGCCCACTTCCACTGGGGTTTCGGCCCCCTATCAACCTTAGCCCACTCAACTGCTCTCTACTCCCTTCCAGAATCTAGTCGTCTCTATCCCACCTACCCTTGCTCCTATCAACACTAGGGTGGCTTCCTATCCATTGGCCCTTGTTACCACAATCCAACCTCTCGTGGAAACATCAAGCCTAGCTATGCCTTCTACCCAACCACCCTTATTCTCCTCTTCTATCCCTACAACTAGTTATCCCTACGTTGTGCCCTTACAGGGACAACCAACTACGTCATATGCCTCCTCTAGCCTCTTCAAAGTGCCCTACAACATAGGGGGCGCTCCACCCACCAATCCTTCAGTAGATATCATCAAAATGCTGATGGACAAGATGTCTAGCCTAGAGACCTCCATTTTTGGCTCACGCAATGCTCTCTCATATGAGCAAATTTGCAATGAGCCTATTCATCCTTCTATCCCGATCAGGCCATATCCCAGCTAGTGGGAACTTCCTAAGTTTTCTCACTTTCAAAGCAAGGAAGACCCACAACAACACTTATGGGCATTTAGACATTCCTGTTACCTTATTGCCCATGAAGATGCGTTTCTTTTACGCACATTTCCTATGTCCCTCTCTGGTGCTACACTTGACTGGTACAGCTCCCTTGCCAGCCATTCCCTCTTCACATTCACACAGCTGGCCCAGCTCTTTCTTGATCACTTCTCCATCAACATCACCAAGAAGGTCTCGATTACAGACCTCTATTCTATCCGCCAATTCGAGGACGAATCTATAGCTGACTTCGTTGCTCGATGGAGAGGCCTCATCAATTAACTCTCCTTTTCCTTACCCCAACCCAAACTTATTAAACTTTTCTCCCAAGCCTACGCCAGACATATTTCTTCCACCTTGAGGGTTCAGACATTCCGCACCTTCGACGAAGCCTTCACGATGGCCCGCAAACTTGAATTATGTGCCATCGAGGAGAATAAAGTCAAGTTGCGGAGCAAAAATCCCAACTCTAAGACCAATGACTCCTCTTCTTCTAAACCTTCATCATCCAATCCTAAGTCTAAAGCTTCAGCTAACGCTGTGGTCGTTAGACCTTCATCCTCTTCGCCTTCAACCAATCAGCCTGAGCCATCCACATCTCAGAGCGCCACCCACCAATTCCAGCAGAGATACGTATAATGACAGTATACTCCTCTCAGAGAATCATACGCATATGTGCTAGAAAAACTTGTTAAATAGGGGGTTCTCAATCTCCCCCAGATCCAACCACCTCCACAATTTGATCCCTCACACGCCATCCCTGCATGGTATAGGGAACACAACTTCTGTAACTACCACCGTGTTAAAGGACATGACACGGGAAACTACAAAACCCTTAAAAACATAATCCAAGACATGCTTGAAAAGGGTGACCTCATCTTAGACAATCCCAATGCACCTCCTAATTAGGGCATCGACATCTTCAAGCAACCATTCTCCAATCATCCACCAACCCAAAACAATGTCCAGACATTAATTGAAGACACTCATGAACACAACATTCGAACAATCAATATGGTCTCACCCTTCATCCCCGACCAACCTCAAGAGGTTAGTCCATCTATCAATCCATCACGTGTGGATGAACCTCTTTCCCCGGTTAGTTCTCCATTAACCTCTCTCATCTTGGAGGACGCCTCAACCTTACCGACACCACCGGTCTCACCATCCTCCTTTCTGCTGCCTATGGAGGACCCGACCCTTCCTACTCCTCGACCGCAAGTGGAGGGCACCATCATCCCTACCCTTTACCTGCTTGAGGAGCCTCACTCTCCGATTTCTTCTCCACCCAGGGAAGAACCTGCCTCTCCTTCATCTCCAATCAAAGATGAATCTGTCACAACTTCATCATGCCATGGGTTTAAAACTTCTACATCCATTTCATCTTCAGCCCCACAACCGTCAACATCTTCTCAAGGACCCAAACCTCATCTAGCATCTTCTCAACCATTTTCCTGACTAGTGGAGAAAATCAGACTTCTCCCTTCAAGGAAAGTGGAGCATCAGGGATTGTGGGACCATCTTAAAGCTCTTCAACATGCCCGTGCCCTCTCATCTCATGCTGCCAATCCTCCTAAGTCAAAATCTCCCAAGACTCTCAACAAAGACCAGACTCCCAAACCTCAACCAACCCCATCAAAACTGAAACCCACATCTACCCCATCTAAACCTATCAAATCACTTGGCATTCACCCTATCTCTACCCTAACTCACCCGCAAGTGAAGGTGGACTTAGACCAGACCTTGACCAGTAGTAGTCTTCCAACCAAGTCGAAGAAGACTGCCAGACCACATAAGTGAATGCCTCCTTCCCCATCACCATTACCTTCCATTTTGGGCCCCCATCCTTCGACCCTGACTAGAATCCTTTCCACTCCAACCTCTAATCAAAACCAGTTGCCTCTTTTGCTTTCTCTGCCTACCTCCAGCCTACCCTCTCCTAAAAAGGTGGTACCTCTCACAAAGAAAGTGCCGTCTCTGCCTGTCACCGCACCATCAACCCACAAGGTGGTACAGAAACCTCCTCCAGCTTCGCCTAAGCAAAAGTCACCTGCCTCGCACATATCAACTAGCATGGACCCTTTAGTGGGCTCATACTCATTGATATTGCACTGACTTTTGCAGACTTCTAGCATAACCCTTCCACCCATCAGGTCTTTCCAACCTCTCGGGTCCAAACCCTCCTGGTTCGACGACACAAAAATTTGCTTATACCATCGTATGCTAGGACACGATACCGAGACTTGTTGTGCCCTCAAGGCCGTCATTCACCACTATATGGAGAAGGACACTCTTCTCCTTGAGGACACTCTTGACCAAACCTCGACACCTTCCCATCCAACCTCTTCAACCATGTCAACATCTCACCAGCAGGCCATGATCCCTTCTTCACCTCCTATCTTTGAAATCAATGCTATCCATATAACCACTAGGTCCCAAAAGGACAAGGCAAAAGAAAAAGCTGCCATTCCTTGGACCTACCCTTTCGTCAGGCCACCTCTAGCACCCAAGCCTAAAATTTCTATCCTTGGCACATCTCAGCCTTCTTCTTCTTCCTCTTTCAGGCCGATTCATGACTCCATGTTGAAACAGCTTCACCAGACGCCTGTGAAGATGTCCCTTTATGACCTCATCTAAACCTCACCTTAGCATCGTCAAGCCCTCATCTGAGCCTTGCAGGCAGCAGAGGTCCAACTCGAGGACCCCCAACCACTTGCTGCCCTTGTCCATTCTTTATCTCCTATTGCCTCCATAACATTCAGCGATTCTGAGATTCCCACATCCAACACAGAAGATCAGGATGCCACCCTCTTCATCACTACCTATATTGATCAGACACGCATTAAACGTGTTATGATCGATGAAGGTGCTCGCATCAACATTATCTCCACTCATGCCTTTGATCAGTTGGCTCTTCCCAAGAATTGCATCTCCAAAATTGACACAATCTTGCACTCCTTTCATGACACCACCGCCACGACCATTGGCACAGTCATCCTTCACATTCACATTGGTCCACGCACAGTCACGGAGCTCTTCTATATCATCGAAGGAGAGTTTCAATACAACATGTTGTTGGGCCAACCCTAGATTCGTGCCATGGCCTGTGTCCCCTCCACCCTGCATTGCTGTATGAAATTTGAGCATGATGGACAAGTCCACACCATTCCCACTGACCCTTCACCCTTCAAGACTTGTAACACAACCTACCGTCCAAATGATGTCCTCATTCCTATCAAGCCATCAACTCTAACACCACCTCCATCCGTGGAAGCTTCGACTAGTTTGCAACCAGTGATCGCCCTTACCCCTCCTCTTCAAGCGATGACCAAAGACCCCGTGGAAGACATCTTCCAACGAATTTCACTTGGGGAATATCGCTTGCTGACTTTAGACATGTTCCAAACTCCACAAGAGTATGGATGCCTTCATCTCAGCCCTAGTTACGAACATCAGATCGAGATGGTCGTGCCTTATGGTCCTCCTCACCTTTGAACCAACCTTGTTTATGGGGGGCTAAATCAAGCTCCTACTGATGGCAATCCTCTCTCTTCACCCCAACCTTTCACATTAGACTTCTTGTTTCTTGGAAACCCCGCCTTTGCACACACTTACCTTTACAGGTGTGCATGGAAGGGTTTTGGTTTTAGACGTTATGAGCAGGGTTCCCATCAGCCCATCGAGCTGCCCAATGATGATGATACCAAGAAACGGTATGGCCTGGGATATCACGACCCCACTCAAGCCCCTTTAGACCTTTGTCTCGAGCCACCCATTGACCAATCTCCTTCAAACTCACCCATTTCTCCTTCTTCACCTACGGAGTTGGTGGTTTTTATCCCTCCTAGTTTTTTTTTCCATAAACACCATCCACCTGAAACCCCTGACCTATCAGCGCAATGGGGTGTCCAAGTCTCTGCCTCTCATTTTTCCTAGCATGATAGAAGACGAGTCGGTGACCATTCACACTGTCTGCTGCATCGACGATGACGCCATCCTTTCCTACATGGGCACCGACAACTCTTTCATCCAGCGCTCCCTCCCTTCTGAGACCCAGGTTATGTTAAATGAATCAACCATTGACATCAACCTCCCTTCTTTCGATGTTCCTCACGTCTTAAAGATTGGCCAATCTTTAGACGCTCAGGAGTAGCTAAACTACACCCAGTTCCTCTCAGACCATAGTAAGACCTTTGCCTAGACTTACAGTGACATGCCTGGCATCGACCCCACCATTTCTACCCATAACATTGTCACCAAACTAGAGGCTAAGCCTGTTAGGCAAAAGCTTCGAAAGATGCATCCTCGCATTGCATTCCTTGTCAAAGAGGAGCTTCAGTGCCTTCTTCTGTCTCCTTCATCCAGCCCATCGATTATCCGCAGTGGGTCTCTAATATCGTCCCAGTCACCAAAGCAACTGGGGGGATTTGAATCTGCATGGACTATTGTGACCTTAACCTAGGCTATCCCAAAGATGACTTCCCTCTTCCTAACATTGACCAGCTTGTTGATCTCACGGCCGGTCATGAGATGCTATCTCTCATGGATGGGTTTTCAGGATACAACCAGATCTTGATTGCACCAGAAGATTAGCACAAGACTACCTTTATCACCCCATGGGGGACTTTTTGCTATCGAGTCATGCCTTTCAGCTTGAAGAACACAGGTGCCACTTATCAGCGTGCCATGACTTACATTTTCCACGATCTCCTCCACAAAACCATGGAGGACTATGTGGATGACCTTCTCGGCAAGTCCAAGCTTTGCCGTGACCATTTGACCATTCTCAAGATCATCTTCTCTCGCCTTCTTCAATACAATGTCCACCTTAACCCCAAGAAATGTGTCTTTGGGGTCCTCTCAGGCAAGCTCCTCAGCTTCATTATTTACTTTCGTGGCATCGAGATAGATCCCGCCAAGATCTATGCTATCCTCGAGATGCTGCCCCCAACCAATCTCAAGCAGCTTCGCAGTCTACAAGGGAAGCTCCAATCCATTCACCATTTCATCTCACAGCTTTCAGACCACTGCCAACCTTTTCATCATCTCCTGAAGAAGGACGTCTCCTTTAAATGGGATAAGGACTGTCAAGAGGCTTTTGAAGCCCTTAAATGCTATCTAGTTTCTCCACCAATCCTCATTCCACCTAAAGACAACCAACCCTTCTACCTTTATATCTCTACCACCAACCATTCGTTAGGTGCCATGATCGTGCACCGAGACGAGCACCACCGTGAGCAAGCGGTCTACTATATCAGTCGAACACTGGTCGACTATGAAACTTGGTACACCCATACCGAGAAACTCTGTTTGGCATTAGTCTTTGCCGCTACCAAGCTCTACCATTACCTTATTAACCACAAAACCTTCATCATCACTCACACCAACCCTCTCAAGTATATGCACTCCAAGCCATATCAGAGTCAACGTATGGCTCGGTGGCTCATGCTGCTTGCTGAGTTCGACCTCGAATTCATCCAGTAGAAATCTATCAAGGGGCAAACCATCACTAACCAACTGGCAGATGCCCCTCTTCTCGACAATCAACCTTTGCAGTGCGAGTTTCCTGACGAATCTATCACCGTGCTTTCCCCCAATGACATCATCTATCAAATGACCATGTTCTTCAACAGCTCCAAATGTCAACTCGGTGGGGGTGCAAGAGTCATTCTCATCCCACTCAAAGGTGAGCCCATGCCTCTATCTTTCAAGCTCGACTTTGATTGTACCAATAATATGGTCGAATACGAGGCCTTAATTTTGGGACTTCAGACTACCCTTTCTCTCAGCATCAAGTCTATCAACATCTTTGGTGACTCGCAGCTCGTCGTCAATCAAGTCAACGATTCATACCTCTGTAAAAATGAAATTTTGCAAAGGTATAAAAACTGTGCTGACCTTCTCCTCACCTCTTTCGACCATTACCTTTTGCAGACTGTTCCACGCTCCATGAACAAGTTTGTTGACACCATGGCTTCTCTTGCTTCGCATATCCCATCTTCATCATCATCATCTCGACTTTTTGTCATGGTGCATCATGTACCATTGCCTTCATACATCTCTCCTCACATCAATTATATCAACACTGTCAATTCTAATCCACGAGATGATTGGTATAAGCAACTTGTGGACTACTTGTCTCTTTTTGTCATTCCTCCCCATCTCTCTAGCAATGTGCGATGAGCTTTTATCAAATGCATAGCTCGCTACACCATGCTAGGGGGTCTTCTCTATAAGCGAGGCTTCGACGGCCTCCTTCTTCGCTATCTAACCTCCACTAAAGCCTCTCATGCCATAAAACAAGTCCACGACGGGATTTATGGTGGACACTTTAGTGGGAACTCGGTTGCTAAGCGCATCCTTCACCTGGGTTATTATTGGCCCACTCTTCATCAAGACTGTAGCGACTATGTCCGGCATTGCATCAAGTGTCAGCAGCACTCTAACTTGCTTCATCTCCCTAGCCACGCCTTACAAGTCGCTCAAGATTTCTAGCCTTTTTCTCAGTGGGGCTTAGATCTCATCGGTGAGATTAACCCTCACTCATCTCTTCATCATCAGTCCATCATCACTGCCACTAAATATTTCACCAAGTGGGTGGAAGCCATTCCTCTCATCTCCACCAAAGCCGATAAAATTGTCAACTTCATCAGCAACCACATCATCTGTCATTTCGGTGTCCCTCACAAAATCATCACTGACAATGGCAAGTCTTTCAAAAACAAGACTCTCCAAAAGCTATGCGACTCATTTGGCATCAAACTCAGCTTTTCTTCACCTTACTACCCACAAGCAAATGGGCAGGCCGAGGCTTCCAACAAAATTCTGACTAAAATTCTCATGAAGGTGGTCAATGACACAGGAAGGGACTGGCACATTCATATTCCTTTCACTTTGTGGGCCTACCGCACTAGCATCCGAACCTCTACGGGTGCTACCCCTTTCTCTCTAGTGTACGAAACAGAGGCTATCCTACCTTTTGAAGTATAGATCCTGTCTCTTCACATCTCTCTGCATGGCATTCTATCCAACGATGACTTTCATCAAGATCGCTTAGCTCAATTTGAGTTACTTGACGAGCGTCATCTTGCTGCCCTCAATCATCTCCATGTCTATCAAAATCGCATAAAGCGAGCCTACGACAAAAATCTGTGAGAATGAGATTTCAACATCGGAGACCTCGTCCTCAAAGAAAACCAGCATATGACCAATATGGAGCAAAGTAAACGAGTCAAATTTTCCCCTAATTGGCTCAAACATTTCATCATCATGCACAAGTATGGGTCAGGGACTTATCGTCTGTCCTCTCTTGACGGATGGCTAGAACCTGAGCCTCTCAATGTGTTGCATCTGTGACCATTCTTCTGTTAGTCGAGTACTCGTCCACTTGACATTTAACTTGAGCTCATCCCTTGAGCAATCCCCGCCCTCTTAATCCTCATTCTTTTCAACCCTATTCCCCTTAACAAATCCTCTATAACCCTTTTATGATGCATGGATGCTTTGTCCTAATAAAAGGGAGCCCTTGAACTTCTATAGTCTTGTCCATGACTCACATTTCTATCAAAAATAAAAAATAAATAAATAAAATCAAGATGTCAAAATATCCAAGGTCACAAAATCAAATCAAAAGGTAGACTACTCCCTTAAAGGATAGCTGTACTATCATTGTTGTAGCTAATAGACTGCTCCCTCGAAGGATAACTATTCAAACATTATATAAAGCAAAAATATAGACCACTCCCTCGAAGGATGGCTATGACTAAATCTTGCTACAAATAGCAATCTTTCTTAGAAGCTTCCCGCATCGATCAGATTCACAAATGACCACAAAGCAAAATGACATCTCTATGTAGACTTCTTGCATTAATCAGTCTGCACTTTAAAAAAAAAAAAAAAATGAGTCATGGACTTGGCTTATAGTTATCTCAGGGTCTCCTATAAAAAGGGCCAAAGTTATCCCTGCTCTTAAAATGGGTTATCCCATCCTCCTCCTATCATAACACCTGCTCAAGGGACTTTGAGCTCACTTTAATGTCAAAGTGATTCGATTACCACTTTAACACAACCATGGTCAACGACGTAATGCATGAATGGGGCTTTTCGTTCTAACAACCCCTACCTATGCCGTCATTTTGGTCCTTGTCAATGAAAGAGCAATTTGCCTTTTACCTTCTTTTCACCTTTGGTCACCAAACCCAAACCATTTTCAGACCAGCATCATGACACCATCATCATCATAGTCCATTTTCACATAGTTTCTATGGACACCAATACACATGGAAACTATCGACCGGACACAATTTATGTTAAGCATAAACCAATACTTATTGAAGCATAAATAGACCCCAATTCATTTTTAGCATACATCCATCACGAATATGGATGGTTGTTAGGGATGAATAACCTCGACCAATGTTACAGAATACACCATTTGGAAAAGGCTATAACATCTTTTTCTCCTCATCATTTCGACACATGACCAAACTCATCATCGACCCATTTTGCCTCTTCTTTGTTCGAACTACATTGGTCTGAGGCCCTATGACTAGGGATATGTAGGTAGCACTCAGATGAAATGACATCCTCTGAGGTTATCTCAACCATCCTCATTTGTTCATCTCTTTGATGGAAAAACCTTCTCTTCTTTGACCATGACCTTGACCTCATCCAAAACCAATCCTTGACCTTGACCTTGACCAAGACTAGTCTATCGACCACTTTGACCAAGACCAATCAATCTCTTCAACCCTTCCTCCCTTTTAGAGAGAACTACATTGGCCTGAGGCCCTTCACACAAGGGCTATGTAGGCAGCACTCAATTTTTTGAGGTTAGTTCGGCCACATCCTTTTGTCCATCCATCCACCTTGACCAATGACCATTGGAGATCATGTCTATCTCCTCCAAACATGACCACTTCCAAGACAATGTTGCCTTGGTTGTTTTTGCATGTATGCTACCCCACGAATGGTTAGCAAAATTATGCGTAGACTATTTTTGACCTTCACAAGTATAGGATCGTGAGCCGATTGATCCCAACTACTTGTGGCATTTTCGTGTTTCTGGGAGCACTTCCTGAGCCCGGGATACCTGGAACATGATGACCATTTGGAGCTTCAGCTTAGATTGAATAACCCAATCAGCAGATGACTAAATGATGGGGCCCGATTATTTCAATTTTGGCACTCCTCGACCCTCGACATGCGACAATTTGACCCGACCATCCCGTGAAGTGGTATATGCGCAATCATGACTATTGCAGTGTTCGGACTCACCCTCTCTCTATCCATCTCTCTATCAAATCGACACTCAATCTCTGGTTCCCTTCCCTTGACTCTCGCTTTGAGGGGGAACACCTCATCCTATTCCTGGGGCAACCAACTCCTATTTTTGTCTTGCAGTTCGTCAAGAACAACCAACAAGACAAAAAGGGGCAAATGTAGACACCAAAAATGTGTCTGCACCTTGGTCATATTTCGTTCTCCCCCCTTGTCCCCCGTTGACCCATATCCTAACCCTTGTCCTAGCCCCCTCCATTTATCAAATTAAAATAATTAAATATTTGGCCCCTTTCCACCTCACCCTTGCCACCTTGGATCCCCTCTTTGGATCCCCCCACCTCTCTCCTAGCTTTTATGGCCCAAATCTCCCCTTTATCCTTCCTCTTGCATCCATTTATGTCTTCCTCGACCATTTTCCCATGGCCCCTTGACCCGGCAGCGTGCAAGAATGGACAGAGGCTAATTTTAGCCTTTGTGCCCATTCTGACCTCGCCGACGTCGGTCATTATTCGGCCGACGTCGGCGGTTCTGTCAACGTCGGCACCCTTCAAAATGGTTTTCTGAAACCATTTAGCCCCCCGCAAATAGAACACTCTTGACGCTCCTGGCACTCACATTCTCCTTTCTCTTCACCTTGTACAGCAATAGCAGTAGGTACAGGCACTCTACATCAATCATTTTTTCTTGCAACAGGTCTTCCACAGCTCCAACAACAGGCTCCTCCATTCTTTAACTAGCAAGCAAGAGGTAAGGAATTTCATTGTTTCATTTGATTTCATTTATCTATCCTATCCACTATCTACCACTTGCCTTGTCTTTCCTTGAGAGGCTGAAAAGCCTTTTCAGACCCCCATCTCCCGTCCCTCTTCCTTTTGCCCTGTCACCCTTTCAGTCTAGTCCCAGACAACATTCTCAGTCCCTCAGACCTAAGACAAGTCCTTCAAACCTCCAAGCAATCCCTCAGACCTCTAAATAGACCTCCCTGACCCTTAGACAAGACCACAGTCCATTTTACGTGTCCATAGACCCTGTCCATAGTCCATTATGCAGCCCAAAAATTGGCCTGAAACCTGGCCCGACCCATCCCTGACTACTGCCCCGATCGACCTCGACCAGTACCCCTACCGACGTCGGCAGACTAACCAACGTCAGTAACCTTCCTGACTGACGCCGACAACACCACCGACGCCGACGACTGTGCAAAGGCAGATAGCTTCTAAACAGGTACGTATTTGTCTTAAGTTCTTTCTTTCTATTTTTCATCATTTATCACTTTCTATTTTTGATCAGCATTCTGTTTTTAACAGTGAACTGACATCCTCCAAGAAGCCTTTGCACTTCTAGGACCAAGCTCTTGCTTGGTAGTCCACCCTTTTGTCATCTAACATTCTTCGTGTTTAGTGTCTTTCTCTTTCAGGTGTCATTCCTCCACAGCCAAAGAGGAGTTCTCACAACGTCTGAATTTTGGTGTGCACGTCTACAATTTGGGTACGTACAAACCCTCATCCTTCTTCTTAGTTTCTCATTTCTCTATCTTTTGAATGTAGAAAGTGATTTAGCATAGAAACAATATGCCCAAAACTATGCATGGAAATTCCTCTGTAAGTCTCCTCCAAATAACCAGTCTACAGATATGAAGGAGAAGGTGACCTAGTCACCTAGTTTGGCAAGTTTACAAGTGTGAGATACTAAATAAGTCCCATGTCATGATATGATAAATTTTTTTAGACATAAATCTCACCTATTCAAATTATTTCAAGGTCTCATATAAGCTTTTATGGAAACTAAGCACTAGTAGTCAAGCTACTAGGCCTAATTTGTCTATTTGGCCTACTTGGTCAACAAAGAGAGTTGAAGGTTGGCATAGAGAGGATATTGTAAGGGTAAATATAGATATATTATTCCTATTAGTTGATGCATTTAATGTTTTAAGTGCACATTTCATGGTCATAATAGATAGATACGTTAGTTTCTTGACTTGGTCAATATGCTCAAAAGGAGGATAGGTTGTTGTATGCTTATAATGGCTTAATTAAATATTATTAATGTCATGATTTCTAATAAGAGAAGGTATTTTATGAAATAGGGGTGTATCTATGATTTAATATAGGTTTAACAAGTTAACCACATCTTCCACTACCCCACCTCAACACTTAAGGGGTCATTGAAGAGCATCAACACATGCAGAGAGTTGAAAGAGGACTATGTCACTAATTGTAACTATCGCTTGAGTTTACTATGGTCATTTATAAAATTTTCCTCTCCATTCCATTCCATTATACCCTTATTTATCTTTCCTTTTTGATATTTATATCCCTTAGCTGGGTATAAGGAAACTCTACCTGGTTTTGTACTTGATAGACCTCTTAAACTAATGAATAAATTATTATAGCTTCTCCATTATTGGTTTAAAATGTTTATATGATTGTTATAATGTGATAAGTGGTATAAATTGTCCCTTAGTATTTACTTTTCACAACTATATGTTGATTAGTTGTCTTATGTAGGTTATATGAAGCATCAAAGTTTGGTGATCATGTTTGGAGTGTAAACTAGTTAGAAGTACCTCAAGATAGGCTTCTCATCCTTCACCTCCAAATTATATTCACTCATAAGGACCTTCATATGAAATATTGTTGCTTAGGAGCTTTGGAGATAATGCTTTAGTTCATTTCTAGTTCTATAGTGTTATTAGGAGTCCAAATTGAGTGGATGAATGATCATGTTGGTGCATCACCACCCCTTAGAGTAGGTTTTCTTTTCTGCATTATCTATCCATTTTTACAGCAATAGTAATAGGTCTTAATGAAATGAGCCACATAGATGCACCAGAGGAGCTAGCCCCATAATCTAGAGGTCTAGTATAATGATATGGTCACCCACAACCTTTAGGCCATTCCTATGTTAGTCTAAGTTTGAAGTAGAATTGACAATCTCCTTTAAAGTGTGAAAATTGGGTTGCTAACATTACCTATTTTACACTAAACCTAACTTATTCATGTTAAAATGTGTAAGGAAGGAAAAATTAGTTGACATTCTCCAAGCATGCCATGATGAACCCTATGGGGGAATTCAACAACAAAAATGAATACCTTTAATATCCTTGATATAATATATTAATAGTCTACCTTACATAGGTATGTGGTAATATACACTTTTTAGTGTGATAAATGCCAATGTATGGAGAAACCCACACATTATGATGAAACATCTCTATAACCCCAATTGGTCTTGGAACATTTTGATAAATAAGGACTTGATTTTTTGGGCCCAATAGATCCAACATATAACAATGAGTACCTATTGGTATGTATAGATAACCTCACCATATGAGTAGAATTAAAGGCCTTAACACATGCACGAGATGATAATTTTTTATAATTCGTTTACGTGGATATATTCACAAGGTATGCAGTGTTGAGGGAAAAAATTATTGAACAAAGACTAAAATTCACATATGATTTGATTGAGACCCTTATTTAATAATATGAGACCATGTATAAAAATTATATTCCCTATCATCCATAGTCTAATTTCAAAGTGGAGGTAAAAATAGATAATTGGAAAATTTCTAACAAAAATAATATTTGTGATCTATTGGGATTGGAAAGCATGCCTTCCTGAGACTATACAGACATACAAATTACATGAAAAACCACAACATGGCTTACACCCTATGAGTTGGTTTATGGTAAGAATTTTTTTCTCCCCATATATTTTTAACTTGAAAACTCTAAGGACTATTTTAGAACTTGGCATAAATTTGTCTAAAGCACAAAAGGAAATAATAATTCAACTCAACTCCTTAAATGGAATCTAGAGTGAAAAATTATAACATACATAAATACATTAGAAATAATAAGTTAGGTGGAATTATTAGTTCATAAATACATGTAAATTTCAACTAAGATATTAGGCCCTACTTTATGACTAAATGTACAAAGATCATAAAGGAAATTAACAAACTAGATATCTTGGTCCTTATGAGATAGAGACATTATTCAAAAATGGAACAATCAAGCTACAAACAATTGATCCTGCAAGACTTTATCTATTGGTCAATAGTCACCACCTTAAGTTGTATAAGAAACCACTCTCTAGAAAAGAATTCATAAGGAAGATCATGGAAGAATAGAAACCCTACATTAATATGGAGCTATCCATAACATTTGATGAACATGTTATCTTAGAAATTGATCCATTGAGGATCATGTTCAATTATCAAATGAGCATTGAAGCTAATCCTCCTTTACCTTAGATACTAGGTAAACATAATTTCATAGCCTTGATCAACCATACATTTTTATAACCGACCAAGGTTTGAATAAAAATTTTGATTGAAAAACTAGTCTTCTAATTAGTTATAACTAAAAAAATTATTAAAAAAAAAATAAAAAATGTAAACCTTCAAGTGTTTTTGATAGTCTTGGTTAAAAAACCAATATATTGGATGGAAAAAGGTGAATAAAGATCCTTGATTGGATAACAAGCTTACTAGCCAATCAAGGATATATACACTAGAAAACTAGTGTGTGTGTGTGTGTACACACACACACACACACACACACACACACACACACACACACACACTAGTTTCTGGTTAGTTAGAATTGAAAAAATTATTAAAAAAATTAATAATGAAAACCTTCAAGTGTTTTTGATAGTCTTGGTTAAAAAATGAATACATTGGATGGAAAAAAGGTGAATAAAGATCCTTTATTGGATAAAAATATTACTGGCCAATCAAGGATACACACACACACACACACACACACACACACACACACACACACACACACACACACACACACACACACACACACACACACACACACACACACACACACACACACACACACACACACACACACACACACACACACATATTTCCTTGATTGGCCAGTAAGCTTGTTGTCCAATCAAGGATATTTATTCACCTTTTTTCCATCCAATATATTAGTTTCTTAACCAAGCCTATCAAAAACACTTGAAGGTTTTCATTATTAAATTTTTTTAATAATGTTTTCAATCTAACTGACTAGAAAACTAGTGTGTGTGTGTGTGTGTGTGTGTGCATGCGCGCATGTGTGTGTGTCTATATATATATATATATATATATATATATATATATATATATATATATATATATTTGGTGATTAATCTTAATTGGGTTCACTTATTACTTTCATAAGTTTTAAGTGTGTGTAGGTTTTTTATTTGTGTGAATTTTTAAATATAGATTTCATGAGGGGTCATACATTTTTTTCATTTTATAGGGAATCTTGGAGTTACTTGCTCAAATAACTCCCCTCACACTTAGTACACACTTCTCCTCACCTTTTGGAGAATAAGAACATTTGACACACACTAAGAAGGCCTTGTAAGGTCATGATGAGGTTATTTGTAACTCCCTCATTCTTCCTATAGCTCTATTTAAATATCCCTCTCCACCTCTCTTCTATATGTGAAGCTCTCCATTCTTCTTTATTCTTGTTGCTTCTAATCTTGTATTGTGAGAATAGTTATTTTCAAGTCTTTTTAATACACATATGCATTTTTATCTATTTGATAGTTTCTAAATTCATAACTCATGTCTCACATTTTGTGGTTTCCTTATTTGTGAGGTGATACTAATTATTTTATGATTTTATGTTTTGTAATTTAAACATTATTTAGTCATGACCTTGGCATAAATACCTCATGGTATTAGAGCATTATTTTTTTTAACTTTGAATTCAGAAGTCTTGTAGGATTTTTTGGAGGAAAATTGGATTTTTTTTGCAAGGGATTATACCCTTTCAAAAAAAAAACTAATCCATCTCCATTATTAGTATAACTTTTACCATCAACTTAGGCATATTTTAATTCTAACATGTTTTCTATATTGCTCCCAGGGAGGTTTCCAATCTAATTTTGGTATTCTTTAACTGGTTGTTCCTCAAAGTAAGTTTACTTTCGTCATAGATTTATTTTACCTTTATAGATCTAGTTTGTTTCACTCTATTTTTGTTATTCTTTTAAAGTAATTTTGTTTAAGATCTTTAATCCTTCTTACAATAAGTTGTTTGTCTTCTTTTTTAGCCTATAATTTTTGGCTCTTAGCGCCATTATTGTCTATCTTTTCTATTTAAGCTCAAAATATTTTTTCCTTAAAATGCCTTCTCTATTTAAGGAATTTTAGTTTTTTGTTTCATTCCTTGCTATTAATCAAGGGTTTTCCATTTCATTCCTCTTGGTTTTTAACACTTCTCTCCCTACATGTGCCTTGCACCTTGTGGTATTTTCATTAAATTTTATTTTTGTGTTTTTTTACCTTTTACACACATTTATTTATCTCACTCCTCTATTTTCCCTATGGTGTATTGGTGATACGTGGTTTCCCATATCTTTCAAAATTTTCTCTCCCTTCCTACCTTTGAAACATGTTGGGAATATATTCCTCTCTCTGGAACTATAATATTTTGATATTTATTTTAAAGTTTTTTGTTTTATATCATGTTTTGTGTCCAACACCTTTATTCCCTTTTCCAATCCATTTCTTCTGCTTTGTTACAATCCCACATGGATTTAATAAAAATGCATATATTTTTTTTAATGTTACTTTAGAAAACTTAAATTATAATCTTCTTCACTAATTAACATAAGTGTTTTAATTTTTTAGAGCTAAATATAAATAAATATAGCATGTGCAAAAATATTACTAACCCACTAGTTAAGTCATGATATATTTAACTTAGGAATAACATTTAATAGTGTCAAAGATTAAAATTATGTTGTAAAGCATATATAGAATGAATAGTACTAAAATACACCAAAATATCTCATTATTACATTTAAACATGAATACACAACCATTATTGTTCTTGTTATAAATGAAACATGTACAAATACACAACCACTGCTATAAATAATCATTAAAATATTGAATGTGTAATAATAAATTTCCATTCAATGTCATAATAATACATGATATGAAGTACAATATTACATCATATCTTCATATGAGAATTCAAAATCAATACAATAACAATGAGTATTCATCCAAAATGGTTGATCAACTGAAGATAGGGAGATCATCATCTAGGTACTTTTCTTCCAACCACAAATTGTTAGTCTCCCACACACCTCCCCATTAGAAGTGGCCCTTCCCTTCATAGAATGGAAAATAATCACAATGAAAATATCAATAACTCAATCATAACTATGTGTAATATAGTCACTAATACATGCAATAGTCATACAAACTATGGAAACCAATCCTCTATCTAATATGATATCATGCATATATATGTAAACTATACAACATTGTGGATTGACAATGTTTTCAGCTATAACATTACTTTGGCCAAAGTTTTTCATTTTATATTTTAGATCTCTCATGAATCTGAGTCAATTCCACACACACACACATACTCTCTACCAATGAATCTCAATATCTTTTTGTGTTATCGGATGATAGGTATATATGTTTCATGGCCTCGAACTAATATACCAATCATTCCTTAGCAAAATGGGGTATAAAATTTTATAAGCTTATAAAATAATTTTAAATACATTCTATTTACAAACTAACATCAAAATACATTAATCTAGTAATTTATGGCAAATGTCACTTAACCATTTAATACAAGTTCAAAACGTCTTTCACTCACATAAAAAAACTTTTATTTTCAAATAATACATACTATCATTATCACATCCAACAAACACAAACAATAAAAATTATTTCCATAATTTTGCATAATCATTTTCCAATAATGAGCATGCCTAAATCATATGTTCAAATATAAATGAATCTCCAATAAAAAGAGATTTATTATTATCAACTTGATCAATGCATAATGTGAAATGTTTTTATAATGATAATAATATACTTATCATTTATTTACCTAACATTTAATAAATTGAGCAATGGTTTAAAACAGGCTCAATAAGACTTCTCATAATAATATAGACATGATATCCAAGATTTACTATATTTAAGTTGGACAATCCACTACAATATCTCTCTCTCTCTCTCTCTCTCTCTCTATATATATATATATATATATATATATATATATAGAGAGAGAGAGAGAGAGAGAGAGAACTAATTTCCTTTAAACCAATAATTTGTCTTTTATTAAACCTATTTTGAATATAATTCTATCTTGTTAATTACTTGCTTCATACAACTTTATCTAATGCTACCATGTTAGTATAGTGTTTAACCATATATACTATGCAAAAAAAATCATATATAGATTCTATCTACAACTTCATTCAATGACTAAATCTCTATAGTTCATGTATTTACTATATATGGTTGTACATGGAATTTCTAACAAACTTTGAACAAAATAGCCTAATAGTTCAATATACATATGAATACAGATATACAATTTCTATCTAAAATCATTCCTACATATTTTTCACACACACACACAAACACACACACACACACACACACACACACACACACACACACACACACACACACACACACACACACACACACACACACACACACACACACACACACACACACACACACACACACACACACACACACACACACACACACACACACACACACACACACACACACACAATTGTAAAACACATACCTAAAACTGATATATAAGTATGTATAGTTGTTGGTAACTCAAAAAATTTCATAAAATATAAACCTAAAGCTACGTTGTCTATAAGCTTAAATAAATCAACTAATAAGTATAAAATTTCATTAACAAATATTTATATATATCTCACCTAACATGTTTGTTTATTTGTTTCAAATAATTATCTATGCCTTATATCCATTTAACATAGTTAACAAATGTAGTTTAAATCATTATTCTACCTTTTTATAAGTCCAAGAGCTTGTCTAGGTTTAGTTCCTACAATGAAGGTAAGACTAGGTAAGATATCTCTAAAGCACTATGAGTGAGTGTCAATATGTCCATGAAATTATAAAAATAGAATCCATTTATCCAATTTATCTAAATTCAAAACTCATCATAACTAGAAAATAGAAATTATATTTTCACACTTTCACATATGTGAGTCAACCAACAAAAGTATTCAATAATAGACATGAATTTACTAAAACCATTTCTCTACAAATATTTATGGGTTCATATAACTGGTTAACCCTCAATTTGACAAGCCTTTGGATGGAAATGAGTTCCATGCCTAGGTCCTTAAGAGCAACCTTTATTTAAATCATAAAGGGTTTTTTTATACATAAGAGTAAAAATCCAAATAAAACCCTATACACCTTTATTTCTATTTGGATGAGTGGGACAACCATAAATGAGTAAGGAGCTACCACTATATGCATTCAAACAACCATAAACCCTAACCTACATAAAATAGTGTTCCAAATTCTATTTATATACTGAAATAAATGAAAATAACAAAGTTCATATATATTTAGGTAAACCTATAACAATTATATAGCTTTAAAATTAAAATACACTACTTTCTTGGTTATGGAGGATAGTAATGGCCATCATTTAAATGTGGATACTGGTAATAATTTTTACCTTGATAATGTTTTAAGATTATTTTCCCACGTGTGTAACTCTTCCATTCTCTCTTTATTATTCTATTTTCTTCCCTTCCTTCACTTTTTGCATGCCCTAAGATCTCTCCTAGATATCTGTAAGTTACCCAAGTAGAACTCAAATTCTATAAATGCAAACCATATTAATGTTATTAATTTATATTTCAATTTAGACCATTTATCATGATGAATGCATGCATTATGCTCTCCATCAAATGGTGAAGTCAAAACCCACAATGATAGCAAAAGACCTACTTTCTTCCTAAGACTCCAAAATAACCCTAATTTTTGGGTTCAAACTTGTGCATGGTAATGATTATTTCCAAAACCCAAATATTAATCAAACTAGAACCTTCAAAACCATTTCCCTATATTTTTCTAAGACTTTACAATATTAAATTTGCTTGGGTGTCTTTTGTCCCATATCCCTTAGGCTACCAAAAAGGGGTTAATTAAATCCAAACAAACCTTGCATATTTAGATACAAATAAATTAGGTTAAATAACATCCTACATTTTACATATTTACAATGATAAAGTTAAATTAATATTTAATCATAACTTAGCAAACCATAATTTAGAATGCATATTAGTTCCATAGAGACTCACACAATAAAAATGCATATCAAGGTCAATAAATAACACCAACATGAAAATATGTATTCAAATTGGTTTATAACAAAATAGTAATTACATGATTTATAACCAATACAGAGCATGCAATAATAACCAAAGGAAAATCTAGTTAAAATAAAGCATACAACACATGTACAAAATACCAAAAACACCAACATTTGAATATGCATTGTGCAAGTGTGTGTGGGTTTAGGTTTCATTATTTCTATCCACATTGCCAAAATTTACATCCTCCTCCCCTATGATGCTATTCTTCTATTCCAGTTAATGAGGGTGAGATAGTACTGCAAGCACCTTAGTCAAATAAAATAGTAGCTAGTTTAAGCTTATGATAAGATAACAAAAATACTCAAAATGTATATACATCAAGTGAACTATTATATGACAAAACAAATTTACAATTTAAATCATCTCAAAATAAGATTCCAAACACAAAAATATAGTATATCCATATATATTTAAAAATATCCTCAAATCATAATAGACCATGAAAGAAAATAAAAAATTTGTGTAAGAAAACAACATAGATATCCAAATATATCATTAGAATCTAAAAAATAACTAATAATTAGTTTATTACATTACCTAATACTAATGAATTTTGTAAAGATTAGGATGGGATGTCACATCATTTACCCCTAAAATATGTCATCATCTCAATGACTTTTATTTTAAACAAGAATTCTAAAAATAAAATATAGTTCAGTTGAAAATTTATTCAAATAAATGAGAAACAACCTATAAAATTCCTCATAATCCTCCCATGTGGTACTATCTTACTATTACTGGTACCACTAGATATTGCATTGAGATAATTATCTATTATATAGGTTAATCTTGTGTTTATTAAGTATTTTGATTGGTTTTATTGTTGCCATCCTTAGGTCCAAAACCTGTAATTTATTCTAATCTAAAATAAGTGAAGGATCAACTATATATTTTTAAAGATAAGATACATGAAAAACTTTATGCATTTGTGCTAAATCTAGTGGTAAAGTAAGTCTATATGCTATAATATTTATCACTTATAGAACCTCAAAGGGTCTCACATATCATGATGATAGTTTTGATGATTTCCCAAACTCAATGGAACTATTTCTAGGTTTGACTCATAGAAAAACCTTATCTCCAATTGAGAATTGCTTTGTTATCCTTTCTAGATCAACATAGCTTTTCTATGTATCATTGGATTTAGCCAATCTTTGCCTTATTATATTCACATGTTCTTCCATTTTATTGATCATATCATATCCAAAGACCACTCTATCCTCTTTTTTATCCTAACTGATAGGTGTTTAACACCTCCTACCATACAATGCTTCAAAAGAAGCCATCTTCAATACTGATTGAAATGATTTTTTATAATCAAACTCAAATAATGAGAGATATTCTTCCCATTTGTATTTCTAGTCCATTAAATATGTTCTCAAAATATCCTCCAAGATATAATTCACTCTTTCTATTTTTGCATCCATTTTTGGATGGTAAATTGTACTAAGGTTTATTGTGTTGCTAATGTTGTATCAAGAGTTTACCAAAACCTTGAGGTCATTCAATGGTCTAATTTTGAGTTGATATTTTCTATAAACCCAAGAAATTTATATACTTCCTATAAAAACCTCTTTGTAAGAATTGATGCATCATTAGTCAAATTACCTAGAATGAAGTGTGATACTTTTGTGAGTTTATCAATAACCACAAATAGCATATCATGATGATTCCTTGACATAGGCAAGCCCTTAACAAAGTCCATACTAATGAATTTTTTCATTTCTATTCCAATATGGAATGTGGGTACAATAATACAATAGGATGCATGTGTTCAACCTTGACTCACTGACATTATAAACATCTTGACACAAAATCCATTGCATCTTTCTTGATTCCCTTCTAAAAATACAATAGTTTTAGCTCTGCTATGAGCTTAGTCA
Source organism: Torreya grandis (assembly GCA_037957365.1). NCBI lineage: Eukaryota > Viridiplantae > Streptophyta > Pinopsida > Cupressales > Taxaceae > Torreya > Torreya grandis. The sequence goes on from JARHVA010000377.1 coordinate 4,522,876, forward strand.
CACTAGTGTGTCTAAAATATGGAGTGTTTTTCAACTCCTTTAGCATAATCATCATTAAATTTTATTTATCAAGTAAATAAATCTTTCTATTATATATTAAAAGTCCATAATTCTCAAATTAGAATCTTTTATATCTAAGGGCTTGTTCATTCTTTGATAGAGATTTCACAATATGCTCATAAAATTTATCTCCTAGTGAGAACTTCAATACAGTATCTCAGAATGTACTCTTAATAGTAGCTAAATTTATTTTGTACCTTCTATAATCATACTTCCCATGACCCTACTCCTCCCTATGATTACACATCAGCTCACATGCAAAATACTGACCTTTGTTATCCTACTTGGAGACATTCACCACTTGTTTAGACATTTCTCACATCATATTCTCATCCCCTACACATCCTCAATCCATCTTAGTCTTTTTTCATTCTAGACAAGATTTCTAAGGACCCCCCGAGGCCCTTTCAGAGGCTTGTTGACCACCTTAGGTGGCCTCTAGGCATAGGATGCAACCTAGGGAGGAAACCCATAGCCTAGGCCACATGGTTCCTTCACAAAATCCACATCCTAGGACATGGCCTAGGTAGAATGCATGAAAAAGTGCCATATTTGGGCCCAAATGGCTAAAAATGGCTAGTTTTTAGTTTTTTAGTGGATTAGGGTTGAGATATATGTCTCTTTCTCATTCATTTAAGATAATTTATTTGATTTATCACTTACAGTCTTACTCTGGTCCTCCTACTTGATCATCACACTCAAAGCTTGGCTGCCTCCTTAAATCTCTCTTGGTTCTTGCTTGGCATAATAGCTTTCATTGTGATAGGGGATGCCCTACTCTATTATAGTTATTCTTAGTGATCCACATTGTTATTTATAGTGTTCCTGAAGCTTATGGGTTATTCTTTATTCCTCAAGACTCCATTACACCTATCTCTTATGATCCTTGCATTGGCTCTTCCATAGATTGACAACCTCTACTTCACCTCTTACACAAATTTTGGCTCTTGGTTTAGACTCACCTCACACACAACTTGATCTTTTTCCTCTCTCACTTCTTAGCTTGGATAATCGATTGGTATAAATTCTACACATATCTCTTGAATTTGATATGAGGGTAGTTTGATTTTCAAAATGAAATGTTCAATTATTTGATTTAGTATACATGCTAAGGTTTGATTTATTTTAGTGATTTATCTTGTATAGGGTAGTTTTAAAATATTTTTTTAATTTTACGCATTTGTATATGGTTAAAATATATCTTCATTGATTGAAATATTTTCCATTATATGTTATGCTTGTATTAAAAACATTTTCTCACTACATATTAGGACTTTGTATGCTCAAAATAATCTATAGAATTTTTTGAAAGAATATCTCTCTCTTGCTAAACTAGAAATTACATAGTTAGAAAACAATAGTGTTGAAAGTGATAGATAGCTCAAACCTAGACTCGGCATGCTATTGAACCCTTTCTTTAAAATGTTTTTATTGCTTAAAAAATATTTTATTTGGCTTGAAAGTGCCTTTGATTCTAAGTTTACATATCATTTATTAGCTTTCTTTATTTGGAATTGTTGTTTCTATAATTTATATGCAATCAATTGTCTAGTCTTAGCTACTTACTTTATTGTGGTTAGATATGCTAGAGATACCTAAATCCTTTATGTGCTTGATCATGTTCGTCCTAACCTAGTTTATAAGTCTATCTATAACTTGGTGTAATACAACAAACTAGTTAACCACTATAGATCTCTTAGTGTTTTATTTAAGTACCATGTGTACCCCCTACCAAACACTAGTGGTTCCATTCAAATTCTTGGAGCTACACCTTCTATGACTAAGTGTTAGGACTTGTTTTAAAGTCTTAACTTAGTTTAGGATTTTGGTAAGTTTATTAAATAATGTAAATAAGGCATGCTTATATTTATAAAGACACCCCCATAAATAAATTAAGTTAGATTTATTTAGTTAGTTTTATATTTAAGTTAATAATAAAACTACCTTATAGGTTACATTCTCGTAAATAGTTGGTTGTAGGAGTTAGTTGGTTTTTACCAATCATGAGGTGAAAAACATTTATTAATATGTCAGGCTTTGTAAAAAGGGTTAATGACATATTGGTACCCTTTGTATGTGCTTGTTTTTTCAAGATTAATAAAAATACTTGTGGACCCATACTCAGTGGGCACAAGATTCAACCTAAGTGGTTTACATGCTATCAGTGGTATCAAAGCATGGTAATTGGGAGCATGATGAATTTGGGTGAAATAGAAGGTGAAATATTTATTCATGTGGAAACAAAGAAGCCTCGTCAAATTTGGAAAAATACTTGAATGGTATAAGGTATGCCCTTTGTAACTTTGGTCTAAGGTTAATATTTTGAAAAATAATCAAAATATTAAATTTTTTAAATATTTTACTTTGGATTATGAGTAAATATGTGTATTAATAATCTTTTATTATATGGCCATGTTCCTAGAATAGTTCTTCATTGTTTATTAGAACTCATATCCTTCATTTTCAGCACTGTATAATGGTTTTGAAGGTTGTAGTGTGATGAAATGTGATTTAAAAACCTTATTTTCTACCCAAATAGCCATTTTTATGGCTTTTTCAATCTAAAAAATTATTTATTTATATAGTATGACTTCCATTTTAAAAAAAATCAATCTACTCAGTTTTTGTTGTGTTTAAGTTATTAAAAGACCATATCCAATATCCAAATGCATCTGAGATGTTAGGCAAGTTGAATTTTTGATTTTTACAACCCATATATATAGTAACATAGCCTCCTTATTACCCAAATCCTCAAAAACTAGATTTATTTCATCAAAACCCTTTCTGTCAGTCTTAACTAGAGGTAAAATCTTGAATAGTATGGATTAGTACAAAATTTTATGACCAAGAGGAGTGAAAGATAGGTTTCAAAAAAATTCATAATAGCCATGGCATCTATATGGCATTGGAAGTCAGGAAAAATAAAAATTTCCATTTTGTAAAAGTTTCCAAATAATTTTTTTTCAAAAATATAAGGTTTAAGTGGGTCCCATACAAGCTAAGTAAAGCATTTGGTTTCTTTGGAAAATATTTCTCGATAAATTAGATTTTATAATGCCCAAGTAATTTTTTTTATTCACATAGAGTTAAAATCTGGTTTATATATAAAATTCTCTCTTTGTGACTTGTAAATGCTCTTAGATAACTTGGAAGGACTAATTTTGTGAATAGATTTGAAAGGAGGAGGTCAACGGTTCCAATCTCCTTTATGGAAGATTTTTTTAAAATGGTATATGATTTTTGAAAGGAATATTCTTTTTAAATTGTATGCTTTTCAAGTTGTAAAAAGCATACATGATTGTAAAAGCATGAATACTAGTTGAATAAAATGAAATAGAAGTTTGTTTCTTTTGATTTTGGTGAAATAAGGTTGTATTTTGGTGAAATAAGGATGTATTTTTAGAGAAATAAGGGTATAATATTTTGATTTTTTGGTGAAGCTAAGTGAAAAACCCATCAAAAATCTCCTTTTTCTCTACATGGAGGTTAAGTGAAAAACCCTGTAGAAGCATTGTCTTGTGCAAAGTGCTATCAGTGCATGTTTTTTTTCAATTATTGCACTTATTTTGCATTGTGTCACACTTAATTTTATTTATTTCACTTGTTTTCATTTCAAGATGCCAAAGATTTAGAATTTGATTTCAGATGGTGATAGATTAATGATTTCTAATTATTTTAATTGGAAATGTTTGATGGAAGTTTCATTAGTTTTTAATGAGCTATGGGATGTTGTAAAGATTAAAAATCCTACATTGCCTATAGAACAATCTATACTTGATGTTTTGATCTACATGATTTTAAAGCCCTAGCTTTAATCAAGTGTTGTTGTACTCATGATACTTATATACATATTGAAAATGGTCCTCATAGTTACACTACATATAAAACCTTATTTGATTTGTATGATAAGAAACATAAGCATAAGAAGATAGAAATCCACATGCAGTTGTTTACATTGATTTTATTAATATGGGAGAATACATATCTAATTCAAAGGATATTACTACTGAGTACACTAAAGTTGGGTTTGGAAAACTAGATGATGATCTCATAGTTATTAATGCATTAAAAGGAACACCTACATCTTATAGAAACTTTGTAGAAATGGTGCATGTCTCTAAAAAGATCACATGGATCACTTTTGATAAATTAGTTGAGTTTCTTATTCAAAATGACCTCTCTCTACCTAATAAATCTAAGAAATTTGAGAAATCCCATGTTTCAAAGTTCAAGCCTAGTTCATCTTCTTCTAGTCAATAAAATAATAGAGGGAATAGTTATAGAGGGGATCAAGGTTATAGAGGAGGCATATTTAAAAAATGAGGTAGAGGATATAATTAGAATAATTATTTAAATAAAAAATCTAGACATTCTCATTAAAATGAGATGAGTGATAGAAGATGTGGTCACAAATATTATAGAGGTAGAGGTCAAGGTAGATTAGACATTCAATGTCATAGATGTGGGAAATTTTGTCACATTGTCTCTCAATGTAGGATTCCTTTTGACAAAATTAAGAGGCCATAAATAGGGACTAAGTCTAACTTTGCTCAATATGTTGGCCTTGATTATGATGAGTCTAGCAATGTTGCTCATGAACCTATATTCACTGATTTAGGGAACATTGCTTATATGGACTATGATGCTAGAGATGAGCTAATAGATGTATGGGTCTTAGATACAGGAGCAACCAAAAACATGAAATTTAGGCAAGAATTCTTTTAGACTTTTAAATAATCTTCTCTCTCTCTCTCTGATATCCTTGGCAAATAAATCTATGCATACTCCACAAGGTATTGGGTTAATTTGGATTCTCCCTCATAATGGATCTATCGAATACTAGGAGAATGTTTGGTATGTTCCCACATTGCACAAACATATTATTTCATTTGTAACTATTAGAAAGAAAGGTTATCAAATTATGCTTGAAAATGGGCTCATTTATATCAATTCAGTGAAACATGGATATATAACTATGTATATAGGATATGAAGATGGAAATTTTGTTAGACTACATTGTAAAGTGTTTCCTCCCATAGTGGAACTTATGGTAGTCATTGATATAGGTATAGGTACTATGTATACACAATGGTTGTTGCATATTTGTTGTGAATATTTAAATGTTCATTCTTAAGTGAACTTGTACAGATATGGTATGGTGAGTGGGTTTCCCACTTTTTGCAAAGATAGTATTCTTTGTGAATCATGTGTTTTGGGAAAATAAAATTGATAATTTTTTCCTAAGAATTCTTCATGGTTAGTTAACAGATGTTTGTAGTTAGTTCATAGTGATGTATGTGACTTAAATAAGTCATACATTAGAGGGATTAGGTATTTTGTATCATTTATTGATGATTTTTCTAGGATGATTTGGGTGTTTTTCATGAAAAATAAATCAGAATTTTTCACTAAGTTTGTTGATTGGTTACACTTAGTTGAAAAAGAAATAGCTTCACACTTGGAAACTCTTTATTTAGACAATGATGGTGATTATACTTCAATTGAGTTTTTAGATTATTATCAGGAATATAACATTCATCGACAATAAAATAATGCTTATACTCCACAATAAAATGGAGTATTTGAATGAATAAATATGACTTTGGAGGGCACAACATGAGCTATGTTTTACTATAAATAGCTTGATGATAATTTTTGGGCAAAGCCATTGGTACTGTATTGTATTTGAGAAATAGGTCCCCCACAACTACAATTTTGGGACAAAATCTATGTGAGGCTTGGTATGGGTTTAAACCAAAAGTTAAACACTTGAAAATTTTTAGATGCCTTTGTTTCACTTTAGTTCCCACTAAACATAGAACTAATTTGGAACCAAAAAGTTGAAAATGCATCTTTCTTGGATATTCAAAAAATAAAAAGGGGTATCATTTGATTACACAAGATATAGGAAAATTCATAGTGAATATGGATGCGATATTTGATGAATTTGGTACTATGAACACTATAAAGATCAATTCTCAATTTGACAGGTTAGAGAGGAAGATTGTAATATGTGATAAGGGATTGAATAATGAGTCCAAATCTCATAGGTTGTGGTATGAGACTAGTATTATTTCTATTTCCTCTACTATTTCACAGGTTGACGACTTATAAAATGTTGAAAAGTATCTAAGTCTTCCTTCAAATTGTGCACATGGTGAGAATTCTAGTGTTCCTAATCTGAATAATTTAAGTAAGTTTCCAAAATGGGCTCAAAGTATTTTTCTGACTTTAAAGTAGATGAAGTTGGTCTAACAATTCCTAAGAGTTCTCAAAAATAGGTTAATTATGCAATGGTTGTTACTAATTATTCCACTAAGCCATCTAATTTTGAGGAGGCTTTTACTAACATGTTTAGCAATAGGCAATGCAAAGTGAATATGATGCAATAATTAACAATAATACTTGGGTTTTAGTTGATCCTCCTCCACATATTTAACCCATAGGATGCAAATGGGTTTATAAGACTAAGTATAAAATAGATGGCTCCATTTATAAACATAAGTTAAGACTTATTTAAAAAGGTTATGTGCAACAAGAAGGTATTGACTACAAGAAAACATTTACACCAACTACCAAATGACACACTATTTGTATGGTCCTTGCCTTAGCAAAAAAATGGTTGAAAAGTACATCAAATAGATGTTAAAAGTGCCTTTTTAAATGGTTATTTATTGGAATAAGTATATATGAAACAACCCCAAGGTTTTAAAAAGGTGGGTGTAGAACACAAAGTGTGCAAATTGATCAAAGATCTGTATGGGCTCAAACAGGCACCTAGGTCTTGGTATAAAAAAATTGATTCATACTTGAAGACAATTGGTTTCAACATAGTGAATCTAATGATACTCTCTATTTTTTAGTGTAGGGTAAGAAATTGGTGATTCTTGTTCTCTTTGTTGATGACTTGTTTATCACAGGCAATGATGAAACCCATAATAAGTATGTGAAGAAGGAATCAAAAGATGGATTTGAGATGATAGATCTTGGAATTTTTCACTACTACCTTCACATAGAAGTAATTAGAAAGAGCGTAGTATTTTCATTTCATAAACTAAGTATATTTTTGAGTTATTAAACAGGTTTGGCATGAATGATTATAAACTTGCCCTCACTCCCATGGAAATTAACATGGAATTGTCTAAGGATGATGGTAGTGCCTTTTTTGATGGCACCAAATATAGATAGTTAGTGGGAGGTTTGATATATTTGATGACTACAAGGCCCGATATATCATTTTTAGTTAGAATTTTGTCTAGGTTTATGCATGAGCCTAGATAAATTCATTGTCATGTAGAAAAAAGAGTACTTCATTACCTTTAGGAAATGAAAACATATGGCCTTGAGTACCACCACAACAAGAACTTCAAACTTGCTGGGTATTGTGATGCAAATTTTGGTAGATGTGTGGATGACAGAGTATACACAATAGGATACACTATGCATATGGGTTTAGCTACCATTGCTTGGTGTTGTAAGAAGTAGGATACAGTGGTACATTCATCAGTACAATCAAAATATAGTATAACATGGGATGCTTCTAGATAAATTGTTTACTTACGACACATTTTTAAAGATCTTTAGATTTCTTAGATTTCTCCTACATAGTTATACATTGTTAATCAAAGTGAAATAAAGATGTCCAAGAATCTAATATCACATGCCCAAAGAGAACATATGGATGTCAAATATCATTATCTATGAATGCTAGTGGCAAAGAAAGTAGTTGATCCAATAAATTGCCCAACTACTGATTAGACAACTGACATTTTCATAAAACCTCTTGACATAATCAAATTTGAAAGATTTATAAAAATGTCTAGAATGTGTCCAAAGAACTAACTTTGGATCATAGGGGGTTTTGTTAGGACTTGTTCCAAAGTCTTAACTTAGTTTAGGATTTTGTTAAGTTAATTAAATAGATGTAAATAGCACATGCTTCTTTTTATAAAGACACCCCCATAAGTAAATTAAGCTAGATTTATTTAGTTAATTTTATATTTGATTTAATAATAAAACTTACGGGTTGCATTCTTGTAAATGGTTGGTTGTAGGAATCAGTTGGTTTTTACCAGTCATGAGGTGAAAACTATTTATTAATTTCTAGCTTTGTAAAAAGGGTTGAAAACATATTGTCACCCTTTCTATGTACTTGTTTTTTCAAGATTAATAAAATACTTGTGGACCCACACTCAGTGGGAACAAGATTCAACCTAAGTGGTTTATGTGCTACCACTAAGGGAATTTGCAACCCTATTTTCCTTGCCCTTAATGTAGTTAATGTCAAAGTCATAATCTGATATAAATTACAACCATCATGTTTATCAAGCATTCAAGTTGGGTTAGGTGAATATAACTTGAGTCCTAAATTATATATTTTGAGCTTAAAATATTTTACCAACAAATAATGTTTCCAAACTTGTAAAGCATACACTATAGAAACTAACTCCAAGTCATGTCAGGCATAATTATCCTCATAAGGATTAAAATTCCTTTATTCATATGCTACAATTGTACTATAATATATAATAACTCCTCCTAAACCATATTTAAAAGCATTAATTATTATTGTAAAATGACCATTTGGATTTAGAATCTATAACATTAGTGATTAAGTAAGTCTCTTTTTTAGAACTTGAAAGACTTCTTTGCACTTATTGGTCTGAACAAAATGTTGCTCTTTTCATTGTAGAGAGGTGAATGGGTTATCTATATTGATAAATTTAGCATAAATTTCTTTTAATATCCCATTAAAAACATAAATTTTTGTACCTCATGCACATTCTTAGGTGTTGACCATTCCATGATGGCCCTTATCTTGGATAGATCTATTGATATTCCTTTTATAGATATATTATGTCCCAGGTATTGTATTCTTATTTGAAAAAAGACACATTTTGACAATTTTCCATAGATATTGTGCTTTTAGAACTGTTTCAAAACTAAATACAAGTGATCAATATGTTACTCTTCACTTTTAGAGTAGATGAGGATGTCATAAAGAAAAACAAACACAAACTGATCAAGGTAATCTCAAACACACTTTTCATGAGATTCATGAATGCTTGAAGTGTATTCATTATCCCAAAAAGAATCACTATGAACTCATAGTGCTTGTATATGGTCCTAAAGAATATTTATGGAATGTATGCCTCCATGATCCTCAAATGATGGTACCATACTCATAGGTTAATCATGAAAAATATTGTTTCACCTTGTATTTGAACAAAAATGTAATCAATTTTGGGTAGGGGATACATATTCTTAATGGTTATTTTTTTCAACATACTACAATTTATGTATAGATGAAGGGTTCCATCCTTATTCTTTAGAAAAATTGCAAGTGCAGCCCATGGTGAAACACTTGGCCAAATCAAACCTTTAGCTAACTTTTCCTGAAATTGAGATTTTAACTCAACTAATTTGGTTGTTATCATTCTATATGGATCCTTAGATTGAAGTTATGATCCTATAATTATGTCAATAGTGAATTATAATTCCATTTTAGGAGGTAAAATAGGTAACTCTTCTATAAAAACATCCTATAACTCTTGTAGAAATGGGTAGTCTTTAATAGTGGGTTCCTTGGTTTGTTTAATTTCATTGAATTTAACCAAGAATAATTGGCATCCCTTCTATTGATCCTTTTTCAATTGAATGGATGAAATATGTCTTAGTTTCAACTATCTCTTTTGTCCCCGAATTTGGGTTTGATTCCCTAAATCATCTAAGAATTCAACCTTATTTAGAAAGCAATCAACCTTAGATTTATGCATAAAGAGTCAATTCACTCCTAGGATCACATCATATGATCCTCATAGTATTGCATACATATCAACTACTATAGTGAATTATGATAATTTCACCTCAACCTCAATAAAATACATATCTACCTTAACCTTAAATTTATTCCCATATTGTACTAACCAGGTAGTTTCCATGAAACTATCCTTCTTAGATAATTTATTTAACATTATAAGAGAGAAAAAATATTCAGTCGCTCATGTATCTATCAAAATAGAAATATGATGCCCAAATAAGGTACTTGATACTTCAATCAAAGAATCTTGAAATTTAGCTTGGTGATTATCAACAACTGCATGAATTACTTATGGAATGTTCCCTACTATGATGTAGAGGTAGATGAATTATTATTTTGTCCTTATGCCTTCCACTAAGGATAGTCCTTATCATAATGGTATCCTCCACATGTAAAATATCTATCAGCTAGTACCTTCCTCTCAAATTAATTGACTCCCTTGAGCCCTTCTTTGAAACCATTTCCTAGTTTCCTATTCCTTAAATTATTATTGAACCTCGCATTCTAACTTGAACTTATTTTTGGAATTCCCATTCCATTTCAAATTATTTTTCTTGAAGGTATTCTTTAGACCTCCAAATTTCTTTATGAATTTGTTTCTAACCTTAGCAATCAATTTCAACTTATGTCCTTGCTTAACCACTTTCTCAAAGATTTATTCCATGGTGGATGACCCATGAACATCTAATTCATACTCAATCTATGGTTTTAAACCCATGATAAACTTAATGATTTATAAATGTTCATATTCTTGGTACTAAGGTACATATTTCAAAACTTTGTGAATTATTCCTGGTACTTATTTATTGATAGGTCTCCTTATTTTAGATTTTAGAAATATGTTAACTTATAATAAAAATATAATTATGGTATCCAACAAGCCCTAAAAAAGGCTACAAATTTATCCCAAGTGATAGTGGTGGATTCAAGCTCCATATATAACTTATTATTGGCCCACCAAGTTATTGCTTTACCAAAAAGTTGATAGGCTCCCAAAATAGCCTTTTTTACCTCATAATAATTTCAAATTTTAAAATATTTTTTCATCTTTGTAATCTAGGATTTAACTCCATTACCCAACACTATACCATTAAACTTGGGTGGTTTTAATTTCTTCATATCTCATGTAAGTTACACGCTACTTCTACTCTTGTTACTTGTTGTTCCTCAACATGTCTTTGATCCTGAAGCTCTTCCTAACCAGTTGGTTGTTCGTTTGGCCCTTCTTATTCATTTTCCTCATTTTATTGATGAAATTCTTTCTCTAGGAAAGATAATATATCCCTTGTTGTGTTCATGACAACAAGGATTTGATCAAGCTTTTTCTCTTGTTAATCTTTGAGTTAATTAGGATTAGATTTATGATTCTTATTATAAATACCCTTATCATTCAATATTCCATGTACCATTCTCCTTACTAAATTATGAGAAATAGTTTATCATTAGTGAAATCATTAGATTTGGTCATTTAAAACTATACTCTGATACCACTTGATACAACCCCACATGGTTGTTAGGATCCACTCCTAAGAGCACACTTGATTACCTTTGTATAAGCAACTAAACATGGAATTAAACTAGAAGTGATAAGTAACTAGAATTTAGAGATAGCAAAGAATATGAGATATGAGAAACAATACAATCTATATTAACAATCTTGCAGGAGGAAATACAATGAAGAAATCACACTCTTCCCACACCTCTTGGGCATACAATAATTCTCCCTCAAGAGTTCTCTCTCTCTCAATTACAATCAACAATCAACTCAATACCGAGTTGTTGTTCCCTCCATCAGTGACAATCAACTCAAAGGTTGTTTTGCCTACCTTACAGAAGATCTAATTGACCTTGCTTACCAAGCACCATAGACCTTCTTGATCTTGCACACTTCTAGATCTAACTGGTCTTGCTTACCATGTAGATCTTCCTTGATCTTGCACACCCTGCAGATCAACTGATCTTACACTTGAAGATCTAATCCTTCTTAGTCCTTCATTACAATACAGCCCCATGGGTCTCTTAAATAGATCCCATATAAACAATAATTAGAAACATAGACTCAAGTCTAAAATTAGTCTTTACATGCAAACTAAATGTCTGTCTAAAATTAGACCCGTTCTGGAAACACATAGGTGACCGACGTTGGTTCTCGTTTGACTGATGTCGGCCAACCATAACCGATGTCAGTTATTGTGTACATTGAATATGACTGACATCAGTTGGCCTGACTGACATCAGTTGCTTTGACACTCAGCAACCTCCACCATTTGCATCAGTGAAGCTTTTAGCTCCACAACTTAACAATCTCCCACTTGGAGATAAACAACTGCACTTATACCTGTACCTATACATCCTCTAATTTTTTTATAGTTTATATCCCTCTTCAAGTTTAATCTTGAAGACCAACAAAATTTGAATGAAGATTCAACTTCTCCTTTGTTCCTGGCTTTGTTAATATACCTGCAGGGTTCATATCCTTGCTAGTCACCATGACTGCAACAACCTTATGCAACTCTGAAATCTAGCTAACCACCATTCCACCAATAGTGAACACATATCCTATGGTGTTTCTCCTATCATCCAAGTAACCTACCATATCTAAATCTACATACCCATGTAGAGAAGTGCTTGACCCTGCATAACATAAATACCTGCTGCTAGTCCCTCTTAGATATCTGAGAATCCACTGAACTACTTTCCAATGCTCCTTTCCTAGATTGGCCATAAACTTTCTGAAAACTCCCACTACTTGGGCAATATCAGGTCTAGTACACATGTACTCAACCTCATCATGTGATTTAGGACACTGTTCATAGCTCAACTTGAACTATCCAACCATAGGTGTGCTAACCAGTTTTGCATCTTGCAAATTGAACCTCTCCACTACCTTATTCACATAATCCTCTGGAGACAAAATCAACCTGTGATTTTCCTTGTCTCTAGAAATACTCATGCCAAGGATTTTCTTTGCTCCTCCTAAATCCTTCCTGGCACATGTATGAGCTACTTTTACCTTTAGCTCAGTAATTCCTTGCATGCGTGACCCTGCAACAACCATATACACTACATACATTAATAGGATAATGTTGCGACCATTATCTAGCCTGGTAAAATAAACATAGTGATTACATTGACATTGACTAAAGCCATGCTTTGTCATAAACCTATCAAACCTATACCACTATCCTAGAGCTTACTCAAGACCATATACCCTGGCCTTCTATCTCACCTGTCCATTCTCTCCTTTCTTTAACTTGTGAATCCATTCATCTTTCAGTGCTTTCTTTCTAGCTGGCAACTCAATCAAATATCCTATTTGGTTTTTCTCCAAGGAATCAATTTCCTCATTCATGCCATGCTCCCACTATTTCCTAGATTTTACCTGCATTGCCTCTTTAAAACTTCCTAGTTTTCCACCATCAGTGAGCAAAAAGTAGTATAAAGAAGGAGAATAATGAATTTGAGGCTTACTTACCCTTTTAATCCTCCTCATGGGTGTTTGAGACTCTTTGATAGCTTGCTGTCCACCCAAATTTCATTCTAACAGTGACCGATCCCAATCATCTCCCAGTCTGCATTCGATCGATGTCAGTTCCATGTGATTAACCTAACCAACATCAGTTCTTACCTGACTGACGTCGATTTCCACCTGATCACCGATGTTGATTCTTTGACTGACGTCGATGTCTACCTACCTAACATCACCAAATTTGGTCTCCACTAGACTGACATTGGTTCCTACCTGATCAATGTTGGTTCTCACCCAACTGACATCGATAATTGTGTTTTCTTATGAGTGATGATTTTTACTTGCGAGCTCATTTTGGATCATAACCTTGTCTAAATCAACATTGATCTACTCAAAATTATTTAGCCTCTTGAGTTGATCTCTGTCCATCATCTTCTCCTTGAAAACTAAGGATTTCCAGTTCTTAAATATGTCAAAAACATCAAATTTCCTCTTTATGCAATAAACCCAATCCTTTTTTGTAGCATCATCAAAAACATACCACTGTGATCCTCCAATAGAAGCTCCCTGAGCTAGTCTCCACACACCTATGTGAACAAGCTCTAACCTGTGCTTCTTCTTTGTTGACCTAGTTGTGAGAAACCTCACTTTCACCTATTTCCCATAAATACAATGCTCACAAAAATCTTAGTCTATAAAATTTGAAAGCATACCTTTTGACTTAAGAACATCCATTCCCTTCTCACTCATGTGACCAAGCCTACAGAGCCACATCTTTGCATCTACATTTGAAGTAGATAAAATAGAAGGAGAATCAGTAATACAAGTAGATAGATAAAGTGTACCTACGTTCTTACCTCTTGCTAATACAAGTGCACCCTTGGAAACTTTCCAAGATTCTGATATGAGAGTTATTGTGCTACCCTCATCACCCAACTTCCCTACATAAATCAAATTCTACTTTAGGATGGGTACATACATGACATCCTTCAACACCCATGTGTTTCCAGTTTGCAACTTCAGCTGCACTTCCCCTTTGCCAACCATTTGACAAGGCTCACCATCCCCTAAATAAACTTTTTCAAAGTCTCCATGGACATAATCATGAAAAAAATCCCTATTTGGGGTTGCATGGAAAGAAGCACCAGAATCTATAACCCATGATTCTACATGACTATCCAAAAAAAATGTAAGAGCATCTTGTGCAACAATACCTGCATCTTTTTCTTCTTCATTACCTTCATGTTGATCTTCTTTCAACCAACAATCTTTCTTTGCATGTCCTTTCTTTCCACAATTCTAGTAGACTATACTACCATACCTGGATTTGGATCCACTATCTATCTTTGACCTTGATTTTCCTTGATTGCTCTTCTTTCTTTTCCATCCCCTAATTTCAACACTTAAAGCATTACCTGATGTCTCACCTGTGCTTTTCCTATGAATTTATTCATTTAAGATTACACTAACAACATCATCAACTTTCAAGATATTTGAAGCAAGCACAATATTACTTACTGCCATTACCAAGCTATGCCAGCTTTCTGATAAAGAGCATAAGATTAAGAGTGCCTTAATTTCATCATCAAAAACTATTTTGACTAAATTTAACTGGTTTACCAAACCATGGAAATCACTAAGATGACTATATACTGATCCACCTTCCAATATTTGCAAATTAAATAATTGCTTCATAAGAAATACCTTATTCAAAGCTGAGGGTTTTTCATATAAATTTGCCAAAGATTCCATTAACTCTATCATTGTC
The DNA here is from genome assembly GCA_037957365.1 of Torreya grandis. NCBI lineage: Eukaryota > Viridiplantae > Streptophyta > Pinopsida > Cupressales > Taxaceae > Torreya > Torreya grandis. The sequence continues at coordinate 4,537,993 of JARHVA010000377.1, forward strand.
CTTGCCTGAGATAAGTTGGAAACCATAGAAGCTTCCAAGGTCAGCCTTATAGCTCCTAGAGACTTTCTATCAAGAACCTTCCATTCTTCATCTTGCATACATGTGGGCTTACTAAAAACCCCACCCAACGGTAAGTACAGATCTTTTTGATACAAATAATCCTCTATCTGCATCCTCCATAATTGATAATTCTTGCCATTGAATTTCTCCATTCTTAGCATACTTTCTTCTACCATTGCTTTACTCCCACTCAAACAGAAACCCCTGTAAGTGACCTATAATCAACAAACACTTAACACGCTCTGAAACCAAGGTGTTAGTGAACCAAGCTCTGATACCACTTGTTAGTGGTCCTAGCTCTGATACCACTTGTTAGTGGTCCTAGCTCTGATACCACTTGTTAGTGGTCCTAGCTCTGATACCAATTGTTAGGATCCACTCCTAAGAGCACACTTGATTACCTTTGTATAAGCAACTAAACATAGAATTAAACCAGAAGTAATAAGTAACTAGAATTCAGAGATAACAAAGAATATGAGATATGAGAAACAATACAATCTGTATTAACACTCTTCTATAAGGAAATACAATGAAGAAATCACACTCTTCCCACACCTCTTGGGCATACAGTAATTCTCCCTTAAGAGTTCTCTCTCTCTCAATTACAATCAACAATCAACTCAATATCGAGCTGTTGTTCCCTCCATCAGTGACAATCAACTCAAAGGTTATTATGCCTACCTTACAGTAGATCTAATTGACTTTGCTTACCAAGCACCACATACCTTCTTGATCTTGCACACTTGTAGATCTAACTGATCTTGCTTACCATGTAGATCTTCCCTGATCTTGCACACCCTGTAGATCAACTGATCTTACACTTGAGGATCTAATCCTTCTTAGTCTTTCATTACAATATAGCCCCATGGGTCTCTTAAATAGATCCCATACAAACAATAATTAGAAACATAGACTCAAGACTAAAATTAGTCTTTACATGCAAACTAACTATCTGTCTAAAATTAGACCAATTCTGGAAATACACAGGTGACCGACGTCAGTTCTTGTCTGACTGATGTTGGCTAACCATAACTGATGTTGGTTACTGTGTACACTGAATATGACTGATGTCGATTACTTTGACACTCAGCAACCTCCACCATTTGCATCAGTGAAGCTTTTAACTCCACAACTTAATAATGGTTTTGCCAAAAACCCATTTTTTTTAAATTTTACTTTAGCACACTTAAATTATAATCCTCTTAACTAGTTCTTCACTTATTTTAAATTGAATACCACCAACCTGAATACTTTGATCACTCTCCCACCTTTTTGTTTTTGAATTCTTCCATGGTTGTAGGACACTCAGGGGGACCCCCTATTTCTTCTTCCCCTTCCCTATTGGTATGGGCTAGCCATAAGAATATCTTGGGTTACCATGCCAATCCTGTGACTCATGGTGATCCTTCGATTCACAATGCCTAGAATAATATCCTCTTGGGAGATAATAACTATGTGAAATAGAAGGCTATCCTTCTGATATTAGAGTTAGAAGATGTTTTAGCTCTTAAGCTTCCTGATCTCATGGTGGAAAGGATCATTTATTCTATGGATCACACTTTGGTGGGTAAATTATTTGATATCTGACCAAATATAGATCTGGTTAGGATATGGGTAAATAATAAATGAAAGGTTAAAGGAAACATCTCAGTTAGTGTCATGGCTAGGGGGATGTTCCTTTTTAAGTTCAAAACTAATGAAGATCTTACCCATGTTCTCATAGGGGGACCATGGGTATATGGTATGCACAACCTCTCATTGTGTAAATGGAAATTGGGGTTTGATGTAGTGGTAGATCTAAACAAAATGACACTAGTTTGGGTGAGACTTCTAGGTCTACTTTTGGAATATTGGGATGAGAAAGTGATCTCATTGGATAGCACTACCAAGAATAAAACTAGGGTAGTTTTTTCTTGTGATTATGTTAGTGTGGACATAAATAAAACTTTGCATAAGTCCATTTTACTTGAGTCAAATTTCAATTGATGGACTCAAACCATTGAGTATGATAATTCCATGATCTTTTGTCAAAATTGTAACAGGAAAAGGCACCTCATCACATAATGTACAGTTAAGAATAGGAATTCCATTATGTTGGAGGATCACTCGATTGGGGAAGAGGACTATCCCTTCAAAAAGGATAATCTAAACATTATTATCTCTCCTAAAAAAAGGAGAATAAGGAAGATAAGGCCAGGAAAGAAAACATAAGTATGCTTAGTGAAAAGGAGAAAGATTATAAGATACCCACCTTGAGGGAATAATCCCTTAAGACACATGATATTTATCCAGACATTAAGAAACAACAGACTAACCAGACTACATAAATCTTAGAGGAGGGAGAAATACAACTAGTGGATAATGCTAGTGCTAATCTCATCTCAAAGAATATTGAGCTATTGAGTGTAGTTAATGAAAGTTAACATTTATTTAAAAATATAGGAAGTCCAATCAAAGAGGGAGTTACTAGGAGTAAACAAGGATTCCCTTCTCTGGTAAATAATTCACTGAATTTAACACTGGGTGTGGGATCTAGTAAAAATGAAAAGGATTTAGATTCAGAGGGTTGGAATACTACCAAAAAGAAAGGTAAAAGTCAAGGAAGTAAAATAGCTAATGTGGGTGTTGAATCCAAAGTAGGAAGACCCACCCAAAGAGAAACAAGACAAAAAGATGTCAATAAGTAAATTACCATGGGTAGACAAAAGATCTTGGAGACGGGCTCCAAAAAAGTTCAAGGAAAATGAAGATCCTATCCTAGAATGTCAGAGAGATTAATAGACCTCATAATTATTTCATTTTCAAGAACTACATTTTTGATAATAAAATTGATATTCTTTTACTATAGGAAGTCAAATTGAACACTGAAGGTTTCAAGCTGGTTGCTAAAGAAATATGGCCAAATGCTGAATTTTGTATTAGTGATGTTGTTGGTGCTTCTGGAGGTATTATCACCATGTGGAACAATAATGTTGTGAAGGGTCTTATACATAAAGGTAATAATAGTTTGAATGTTAGGATGGTTAGTCGAAGCAAGTCTTGTAATTTAGTAAACATTTATTCCCCTAACCAAAAAAACACTAAAAAGGATTTATGGGATTCCCTTTCCACTTAGATAGAAATTAATGAGGACTATTATATGCTTACTGGTGACTTTAACACTCCACTCTATCCTTGAAAAAAGATGGGTGGTATACTAGACTAATCTGACAACATGATTGACTTAGCCAAGTTTTTCAACAACATGGGGCTAATGGATCTTGATCTTCACGGTCAATGTTTCACATGACCCAACCACTAAGAGAGGTGAGAATTTAATTCAAGTCAGGCTAGATAGGATGTTAGTTTCCTCTAATTGGGATTATTTTAGTGGTTTTCTCCTAGAAGCTCGCCCTAGGATGACCTCTAATCATAACCCTCTCCTTTTATCTTGAAAAGACAAGGCTTATAATGGCCCTTTTACCTTTAGGTTTGAGTGTATGTGGACTCATCACCCAAGCTTTAGAGATCATTTCACCAAATGGTGGAATATATCGGTTCAAGCATCCCCCATGTTCATATTGACTTATAAGTTAAATTTAGTTAAAAATAAAGTTAAAATTTAGAACAATTATACTTTTGGGAATATTTTTGAAAACAAAAGAAGGATCTTTACTGATCTTGTTGACATTCAACTTCAAATGGCCAATGGAGAAGTCACTAAAGATATGGTACAATAAGAGGATTTCTAGGGAAGGAATAGAGTGAGTTACTATAAAAGGAGGAAATCTTCTGGAAGCAGAAATTTAGAGTGTAATGGCTTAGAGAAGGGTATAGTAATACAACCTTCTTTCATTAATATACTATGAAGCATAGGAAGATGAACAACATTAATGAGTTAAAAGATGAAAATGGATCTTTGGTCCAGGCAGATAATCAAATAAGATAAGTGGCAGTAAATTAATTTCATAGGTTCATGGCTATTCAAAATGGAAGGAAAATCAAGAGTTTATTGATATCATACCCACCACCCTTAATGATGAAGATGATAAATTCGTTATGAAACCAGTGATTGAATAAGAAGTTAAAGTTTACCTCTTTATGATGAGTGCTCTCAAGGTCCTAAGGTTGGATGGTTTCCCTCTAGCCTTTTTCTAAGTTTACTGGGAGATAATGGGGTACGATGTCACTAAGGTAGCTTATGATTTATTCAAATCTATATAACTCTTGAAAAAAATCAATCACACTTTTATAGCACTTGTCCCTAAGAAATTGTATCTTATATATATGGGGGACTTTAGGCCCATTAGTCTATGTAAAATTGTCTACAATATTTTTTTAAGGTTTTATTTTACAGATTTCAGCTGATTCTAGATCATCTAAGTAGTAATAGCCAAAAGGGTTTTTTCTTAGATAGAAAAAGCTTAGATACTGCTATATCCACTCATGAATACATTCATTCTATGGATAAAAAGAACTCCCCCATAATAGATCTCAAACTTGACATCTCCAAGGCTTACGACAAAGTGGATTGGAACTTCCTCTTTAAAATCCTTGATAAAATGGGATTACAAGATAAAGTAATGCAACTCATCAAAACCTATGTCACTACCATTAAGTACTCTATGCTCATTAATGGGGTCTCCAAGGGTTTTTTCTCTACTTGTATGGGTCTCAGGAAAGGTGATTCATTATCCCCTTATATGTTCATTCTCATGGTTGAGGTTCTTAGCAAAAGTTTTATGAAATTATTGGAGTCCCAAGAAATCAAAGGCATAAAACCTACTTTACTAGTGGATCCAACCACCATTCAAAAATTTGTTGATGACACTATACTTTTTAGAGCTACTTTGGTGGTGGAAGCCAAGATATAGATGAAGGTTTTGAAAGATTATGAGGAGGCCTCTGGATAATGTATCAATTATGATAAGAGTGTGGTCTATTTTTTCAACACTCTTGTAGACCTTCAATAGAAAATCATGAGGATTCTTGACTATTCTTATGGTGAACTCTAGGTACTTACCTTGGCCTACCCCTTATTATTAAAGATGTTCCTCCTACATATTAGAATTCAATCCTTGAAAGAATTCAAAAGAAGTTGGCTAGGTGGAAAGGTAAGAATCTGAGTCAAGGGATAAATTTTCAACTTTTGAAGGCCTTCCTTTAAGGAATTAATATTTACTTCCTCTCTCTCTTCAAAATCCCCAAATATGTTGTAGATAAATTAAAAAAATCAGAGAAACTTCCTATGGATGTGAGTGTAAGAGAGGAAAAGAATTATACTTGTTAGTTAGGATAAAGTATGTAATTCCAAGCTATAAGGAGGTCTAGGAATTAAAAAAAATCACATGAAAAACAAAGCTCTTATAGCTAAAAATGGTTGGAATTTCATGAGTAATAGCAAGGATTGGGGTAGCATCATGAGAGCCAAGTACTTACCAAATAATAATCTTGATGCTTTCCTCCATACAAATGGTATCCCTAGAAGATCTATGATATAGAATAATTTTATTAAAAGCAAAACTCTTTTGTAAAATTGCATAGAATAGAAATTGGGGGATGGTAAAAACATAAAATTTTGTGACAATAGCTAGCTAAAGGACACCCCTTTATGTGAAATGAAAAAATTCTATAGACTTGATGATAAAGCAATTGCTCACTTTGGGAGATTAGTAGTGGATTATATTCTGCCTAGTAATGGTGACTAAAAACAACTACCTAACTACTGTCAAAACTAGAATGATCTTATTCCAATTGTTGAGGAGGTTTAGCTCCTCTCAGAGAATGCAAAATACCTATATTCCCCACAAGGGATAAACTATTGTGGGATCAAGATAAAATGGGTGTTTTTACAGTCAAGATGGCTTATAACCTACTCGTTGATTCAAATGAGGATCCTAACCTTTGTATAAGGGTATGGAACCACAATCTCATTCCCAAAATTAATCACTTTTGGTGGTTGGCTACCCATAATAAGATCCTTATTATGGATAATCTCTAATCCAAAGGCTTTCAAATCCTTAACCATTGTAAAATTTGTAATAATGAGGAAGAATTAGTCTCCCACCTCCTATTTCATTATGAATACTCTTGGGAAGTTTGGATTCTTGCTTTGAAGAAACTAGAAGTTTCATGGAGCTTGAATCAAGATCTCCCTGATATCATTAAACACTGGGTATCCCCTTTCATGCACCATATTTTCAAAGAGATATGGGATCAAATTTCCCCCATCCTAAATTGGGAGAATTATAAAGAACATAATAATATAATATCTAGAGATAATGCTAAAGACCCCAAGGAGATATTTAGAAACTTTGCTAAATTACTACAGGAAAACATCTCTTGTAGCATTCTAAAAGTTACTAAATTCCCCCCAATAAAAAGGAAGAAATTATCATTAATAGATGGTACATCTTGGCCCATATTTTCAAAATAAATAATTCTAAGAGGATTACTAGAGCTTCTACCAAATGGGCTCCCCCTCCATTGGTTGGGTGAATCTTAATTTTGATGGGGCTGCCAACGGCAACTCGGGTCTAGCAAGTGGGGGGAGTGCTGAGATCAGATAAGGGAGAGCTTGTTGTAGCCTATGTTTGTGGGTTGGGAGAAAAATACAACAATGGTGTGAAATCCTAGGCCCTCCTTTTGGGTATCAAGTGGCTATTTCCATTAGAATCAAAAACCTCTTAATAGAGGGAGACTCCAAACTTGTCATTGATGCAGTCATACATAAATCTAGAGTGGGATGGGGGTTGGAGGACATCATTCAAGACATAAAACATCTCCTCTTAGTTTTGAAGAGTTTGAGGTCAAGTATATCTATAGGGAGGGAAATCAGGTGGTGGATGCATTGGGAAACTTGGGAATAAATCCCTTTCCTTTAAGGTGTTGGAGGGATATAAACAGTCTACCCACTAATGTTAGAGGACTCCTTCTTTTGGATGTCGAACCTTACTCAACATAATGGCCTACATTAAATTTTATAGACTAGAGTATATCTTAATTTATATTATTTTTGGTATCCCCATGATGGACATTGGCCACATAAAGGGTTAGAAAAGTGAAGTCATCAAAATTGGGAAGATGGCATATGAACTCACTTTAAGATATGAGTATTTCCACCTAAGTCAAAATCAATATCACATGATGTAGATTCATTTCCTGATGGTGTTATCTTACATGAGAAATACTCATAAGCTTCCATACATGTGCAATCATTACTTGATTATCTTATATGATCTGAAGGAAGGGGTTTAGGATTCGAGTGGTCTTAAGGGATGGTTACCTAATGATAGCCATACCATTACTTCTAAACTATTCGACACAAAATTGTTTAATCTTTGGTGGTTGATTTTGGTCTTGACCAAGTCTATTAGTAATTTTGAGAAGTTTTCAATTATGGAAGGTGATAAGGTCAAAATAGAGCCTTTATCTTGTGATGAGACCAGATTAGACACCATGCTTTGGAGTATCTGTTATGAAGGAAGAATTTCACCTTTCTTGGAATGTCTCAATGGTTATGATGAGAATCTCTCAGCTCAATTTGCCTTTAGTTGGGATGGGGATTTCAATGTTTAGGTTGGTGGTATTCAATTTGAAATAAGTGAAGAAACAATCATGAAGGCTATGGGTTTTCATTGTGAGGGTAGAATATTGAAGAAACTCACCAAAGTCCAAGACCCAGAGGGGATGAAAAGATTCTTTAGAGAAGGTGAGTCTTCAATTAAACTGTAAGGAGGTTTTGACAAGGAAAGTCTGGTAAATCCTTGAGATAAGGTTTGTTTTACAATCATTAACTATTTTACCCTTGAAGGTAGATTTAAGTGTTTTTATAATTACCATTTTACTATGCTAAATAACTTTCATCATAAAGTGCTTGTCAACTTTCCTTTCTTTCTTTTGTCATCCCTAGAGACCTCTACCAAAACTATTAAAAATGCTATTGAAATCAACCTGACTACCTATGCCATTCCACTCCACCAAAGTCTTATTTTCTATATTTATCACTTTCACCTTGTGTTGTGTTTGTCTAAACCTTTAAAGGCTCTTGTGATCAAAGAAACCCATGAAAGTGACTCAGATGACCATATCCCTTGAGAGTCAGATTTGGTTTTCTGGGACCCCATGGTTCCCTTCCTATGTCTAAGGACAGTGTCACCCCTTCTCCAAATTCCCCCTTAATAAATATTACTTTTCCCCGCTCTTGCAGGGAACTATTTGTCTGTATCCTGAAATTACAAAATCTAGACCCCCTAATCTTTCTCCATCTATGGCTACAAAAGGGTTATTTAAGTTGAATACCAATCCTTTAATCTCTGGAAATTAGAATAGGAAATTTTTCCCTTGAGATGTTTCTATGAATAAAAATTTGGGCAAGAAAAACACTAAAAAAGTGGTGGGTGAAGAGCATCTAAATATGGCTCTAGATAAAGAGCACTTGGAGGCTCAAGCTCAAGAGGATGTGGATTTGGAAGAAGCATCTAGAATTAAACCTCAAATTTTTACTATTAGAAAGATAAATATCAGGAGGTCTAGTAGACTAGCAGGGGGTAAAACCCCTTTGGTGAAAATTGTTGACCATCCCTCTACTTTAGATCTGAGGGAGGAAGTAGGAATTTTAAAAGTCAAGCCCAATTTAGATCAATATATTGATAAAGAGGGGACTAGTCATTTTGAGGAACTGAATACCTTCTTATATAACTCAAATAATGAGGATTCTAAGGACACTTGTGATGATGGTAGTCAGATTAAAAGGGAGTTAGAGGAGGTAAAAAATGGTTTGCACTCATTCCAAAATAAAATGAAAGTGTTGACAATCATCTACCTTAAAGTAGTACATGCTTCTTTTTTGATGATTCTATAGGATGTTCTAGGTGGAGATAAGGATATTGAGGAAAATTTACCAATAAGGAGGAGCTCCTCGATTTCATTAAAGATGACTGGAAAGGCTTAATTAGCAAGTAGTGCTTATGTTATGGTTGTCTTCTAGTTTGTTTCTATTTTATTATTTAGCTATCATCTGTTAACTATTTGTCTATTGTTTGTGGCTACTGGCTTATTCTGCTACCCCTTGGTATTTTTTATACTTGGGTTCTGCACCCTTTTTGCATACTTATCTTATCAAAAACATAATTTTTTTATTATTTGAGAGTTAAATACATCTAAATATAACATGTGTAGAAGCATTACTAACCACTAGTTAAGTCATGATATATTTAGACTATGAATAATATTAATAGTATAGAAGATAAAAACCATATTATAAAGTATATACAAAATGAATGGTACTAAAATACCCAAAATAACTCATTATTACAACTAAATAGGAATACAAAGTCATTTTTTTCTCATTATAAATGAAACATGTACAAATATACAACCACTACTATAAATAATTATAATAATATTAAATGTGTATTAATATAATTTCCACTAAATGTCATAATAATACATAATATGAAGTACAATAGTACATAAGATCTTCATATGATAACTCAAAATCAATATAATTGCCATGAGTATACATCCAAAATGATTGATTAGCTGAAGAGAGTGAGAGCATCATTTGAGTGCTTTTCCTCCAACCATAGACTATTGGTCTCATGCACACCTACCCATTATAAGTGGCCATTTCCTTCATAGAGGGGAAAATAATGGTAGTGAGGATATAAATAACTCAACCAAAAACAAGTGTAGTATAGCTTATAATACATTCAACAATCATATAGACCATGAAAACCAATCCTCTATCTAATCTGACATCATGCATACACATGTAAAATAGATAACATGATTGACAATGTTTTCAGCTATAACATTACTTTGACCAAAGTTTTTCCTTATAAATTTCATATCTTTCATGAATATGAGTTAATTCCACACATACACATACTCTCTGCTAGTGAATCTCAATCTCTTTTTTGTTATTGAATGATATGTTGATGGTGTAAAATTGCGCTTGATCTTAACCAATCAACAATGGGAAGTTTCAAGCTGTGAGACAATTCAGCTTGAAACAACCTCCAGATTTTAAAGAAGCTGGTCTCTTCTTTTGTATTGGGTGTTGGGAAAAGGGACAAGAGACTTAAACAGAAATGCAAAATGTAGGAATGAGACCTAACTATGGCGATGCGCCTAAATGTAATCCTAATCCTAACCTGAGCACAGTGAGACTATTATAGGACTTAATTACATTTAAGAGCAGACAAGTGCATGATCAATGTAAGAGATTGAAATAATAGAAATAGAGGCTCACAATAGGGAGTTCTTTCACTGAGACACCAAGAATTTCAACCAAGGCATAGTGTTCAATCTTATTAATAGAATTTTCCAATCACATAAAAGGCGTAGAAGTCACGTACAGTTATGTAAACCTTCCAATTCAAGAAAATGAGACAAAAGCAAATGAAATTCTTAATCACAACTACAATAAATCTATAACATAAACTAATTTGCCAATGACACAGACAACACCAACCAAGGCATGGAGCTCAAATTTCCTTAATTCATTTAGCCACATAAAGGGCACAGAAACATGCACGGTTATATCAACTTTACAATTCAAGAAGATTGAGACAAGAGCAAATGATGTTACTAGTCAAGAACTTTAGCAAGTCTAATACTATAGAAATTTTTCCTTCCTTTTTCTAATTTTACCATCCTACTTATATAGCCTTAGATGTTTCCTTCCATCACTCCACTTCCCACACAATTCTTCTTCATCCTTCACTCATAGGGGACAAACAGATGACACCTTCAATGCTTTGGGGGCTCCAAAAATCTACCCGAGGAACTGTTCCATCTACTCAAATTAATTCCAGGTGATTTTCCCTCCATTTTGCTTTGTGGCAATAGATACACAAAACCCTTCTATTATGTTGAAATGAGAGAACACTTAGTCAATTTCCTAAAAATCCTCCTATTACTGAGAAGGCACCGAAAAATGACGCTTGGTGCTTTCCACTGGATTTATCAGACACACGCGCCCCTCTCCACTTCTCTTTGGTTGTTCTATGGTATCACTCAGGACACGTATTAGAATCTCATGGATGGTGACACTCAGTGATTTTTGTAAACTCTTAAAGTACACCCAAGGCCCACCATAATCTTTATTCATTAATGAAACTCAAATATAGTCTGTCAGAAGTTGACACGTGGTGACTTCCACTGCTTCTGGGAAGATACGTGGCATCTTCCACTTCTCTGTCTAGGGGTACATGGTGCCTTCCACTTTTTTTGGGAATGGAGTAAGAAGGGGCTCAAAGATTGACACTTGAAAACATCTACTACTTTTGGCATTTAGGCAAAATGAAATGGTTGAGTCAAAACATTTGGACTTAGGAATTGAACCAAAGTCTCTCAGACGCTGACACATGGTGACTTCCACTTAACTGCTACTGGATATGTGGCACATTTTGTAGTTCTATAGAAAGTTACAAAAGGGGCCTCAAAAGATGCCAGTTGTCCAGCTTCATGATTCAAAAAGTGACATTTGGCGACTTTCACTTGATTACAACATTTAGGCAAAATGAAACAAAAGAAACCAAAGAGAAGTAATGAGGACTCGCACTCGAAGAGTGACACTTGGTGACCTCCACTACACTCTGACAGCTAAATGAAAAATGAACTCACGCTCTACCCCAACTCTACTGCTAGGACCAAGGTATAGGGGAACCTGAACCGTAGTGCTCATCTGAAAATTTGAATGCAAATGTAGAGTAAAAAATTACTCTACAGTTACTAGCGACCATTAAGACTTTTGAGCCTGCTTCAAAAAGAAAACTCCACCTCTCACTAGATCAAAATTGTGAAAACATACAGCTTCAAAAGGGCCATTAACATATGTTTAGGACACTTTATTTAAAATCAAAGTGGGAAAATAATGGGAAAACAATGCGAGAAAGGGAAATTATTTAACTATAATACATGAGAGACCCAAGTCAATTGAAATGTTTTAAATAGATTCCATTTAAAGGAATCTCTTTAGGCTCTTCTCCCATTGTCTAGAGCTCAAAATAATTCTTCTGCTTGCATGAGCAAATTCTATACAGGCTAGTCCATAGCGCCTCAAATTTGGTATGCTGACTTGGCTTGGTGGCCCATGCATCCCATTTCAAAACAATCGAGCCCACTTCAAAATTAGGGTTCGAGGTCCTTTTATCAAAATAGTCCTTAACCATTCCCTGATGCTTGATCAATGAATCATGGGATATATCCCTCTTTTTCTAAACTTCCATAAGTTTAGCGAGTCTGACTTCTATGGGGCCATTTTCTTCAATCTCAATTTGTTTGATCAGCTGAAAAGCAGGGATTTCCAAGCTTAGGGGAATCACGAAAGACTTTCCATATACCAATTCATATGGAGACATTTTAATTACCTACTTGGGCATGATTATATCAGCCCATAATGCTAGATTAAGCACCTTATGCCATTCTTTGTGATGATCTGCCCCTATTCTTTTGATGAGTCTTATCAGGTTCTTGTTGGTTGATTCTGCCAGACCATTACCTTGAGGGTAATAGTTAGATGAAGTTTTTAGATATATTCCATGTCTCAAGGTGAAGTCAGATACCATAGACCCTAATAATGCTTTATCATTATCTAAAATGATGGTGCGAGGAGCCCCAAAGTGAGTAGTGATACCCCCTAAAAAATCTAGGATCACATTCTCTATTGCTTCCTTAAGTGGGACTGCTTTGGTCCATCTGGTGAAATAGTCTGTGGCAGTCAATATCCATTTGTGACCCATGCTGGACACTAGATTTATCATTCCAATGAAGTCAAGACCTCATTGAGTGAAAGGTTCATCCACAACTATAGGACTAAGGGGCATGGCTGTGTTCCTCCTCATCCCCACGTAATAGTGGCAGGATTGACATTTTCTAACCAACTGATAACAGTCTGCAAATAAAGTAGGCTAGAAATATCCTTCCTCACTTATCTTTATGGCTGTGGTCTTTGTAGAAAAATGCTCCCCTAATGTTCCATGATGCATTTCATGTAGTATCCTCTTAGATTCATCCTATTTTACACATCTTAACAATTTTCCATCAGAGTTTCTTCTGAAAAGGACTTGTTCAATTAGAACAAAATGAATTCCCTGTATCCTATAATATCTCCTCTTGTTTTGAGGGAGTTCTCTCGGATAAACCCCAATTTTCATAAATTGAATCCTATTCGTGACCCAAGATTCCTGATCAACTTCTTGTAATTTTAGCATCGTCTCTAGCTCTCTTTCTGAATCTGCTTCCTCTGATAACATCTTTTCTAGCTCTTGGGTTATATATTGGCACAGACCCCTACCTTTGACTAGCTTGGTGGGTCTGACCTCCACATCATATTCAAGGATCTTAGTGATCTAATTAGCTCTTTTATCAATAATCTCCCCCTCTATGATGTATTCCTTGACACTTGAGTGGGCTACAAGTATCAAAATTTTGTTCCCTGATATCATATGCCTGAATTTCTTAAGGGCTTTTACCATAGTATAGGCTTGTCTTTCCACAAAATTTTACCTAGTCTCATACTCTCTGAGATTTCTTGAGAATAAAGCTATTGGGTGCTCCCCTTTAGCCCATCGTTCTTTTGAGTTAAGAAAGCAACAATACTTGACTCTCCTCCATAGACATACATTACGAAGGGTTTGGAAAACTCTAGGTTCTTGAGCACTGGGGCTGTTGAGATAGCCTTCTTGACCTCTTTGAATGCTTGCTTCCCTTATTTAGTCCATTTGAAAACCAAGTCCTTTTTTAGTAAGAGTGTCATTGGCCTAACCAAGCCTGCAAAATTAGATATGAATTTACTGACAAAATTGATCTTCCCTAAAAAGGATTGGGCTATCTTTTTATTTGCTGGAAGGGGTAAGTCCATTATAGCTGCAATTCTCTTTGGATCTATAGAAACCCCTTCCTTAGACACTATGTGGCCCAACATTTTACCTTGAGGTACAAAAAAAATACATTTCTTGGGATTCAATGATATCCCAAAATCTTGACATTTCTTGAAGACAAACTCTAAATGATCAAAATGATCATCAACATCATTTGAGAAAATAGTAAGGTCATCCAGATAGACCAGGATGACCTTGTTTATAAGTTTACTAAAGGCTATATCCATAGCTCATTGAAAGGTGGCCCCTACATTTGATAAATCAAATGACATCTTCGCATAGGCAAATGTCCCCCATTTGGTAGTGAAAGCACTTTTGTACTGGTCTTCCTTAGCTAGCCAAATCTGATTATACCCAGAGAAACCATCAAGTAAAGAAAACCTCTCTGATCTAGCCACATTTTGTAGAATTTGTTCCATGGAGGGAAAGGGATAGTGGTATTTTAGAGATGCTCTATTTAGATCTCTAAAATCTACACACAGTCTTACATCTCCATTCTTTTTCCTTACCGGGACTAGATTTGATACCCAGGTCGAGTGCTTGATTGGAAATATTATTTTGGAGTCTAAAAGTTTCTGCAACTCATCTACCATCAGAGGTTTGATCCTTGGATTTACTAGCCTTTGTTTCTATCTGATGGACTTAGATCCCTTGGCCAATTCTATTGTGTGTTGGATAATGTCTCTGTTGTATCCATAAAGGTCTTCATAGCTCCAAGCTATGACTCTATCATATCTCTAGCATAATTCAATTAATTTTTCCTTTTCTTCTCAAGTTGTAGAATTCCCTACTTTTAGACTCTTCTCGTCACTCACCTCTACCTCAGAATAGTCTGCTTTATCTACCTGGAACCTTTTCTTTCCCAAGCTTACATCCTCTGGGTCAAACAAGTTTTCTAAAGTGATCAATCCCTTAGAGAGCTTATTTGTTCTTAATTTTATAATCTGATCACCATATGCCTCTTCAATTTTAGTTTGCAATTCATCAGCAAACTCATCTGATTGTTGTAAGAAAGAGACCACCTGAGCATCATTTTCAAACACTTGCCAATTTTCATCATTGTCTGGGATGGTCGGTCTTACTCTAACTTTTACTGACTCATTATTAACCAATAGGCCAGTTGATGGGTTAAACTATGAGCCAATCTGAGCCATCCTATCAGCCTCAGAGTTTTGAATTCTAGGGATTATCTCAATATTAAAAGCTTCAAAATCTTCTATCAAATCCCAAATCCTATGAATGTAAGATCTCATTCTCACATTTTTGGCTACTACCTTTTCCCTAATTTGCTTTACTACTAATTCTGAATCTCCTTTTACTTTTAGGGTCTTTATTCCCTTTTCCTAGGCTAACAAGAGCCTGTGTACTAAAGATTCATATTATGCATCATTGTTAGTGCAAGCAAATTGGAATCGGATAGCCCTTAAAATTTTATCACCATTCAGAGCAGTGAGACAAATTCCTACTCTAGCACCATGTTTGCTTTTATCCCCATCAAAGTTCAAAGTCTAGAGCTCTAAATATTGAGTAGTAAGTGCCTCTTTCCTTATAACATTTGGGATTTCTTGGTCCTCATCAAAAATGACATACATGCCCAAACTAATAGAGTCATAGTTCCCATATGGGTCACTATGCATCATAGCCAACAACTGACTATTTTCTTCTTCTTGATCATGATCAGTCCATTCGCCTAGCTCTTCAACAAAAATCCTTTCTTCTTTATTCATCATGGCATGATCTACTTCTAATCTTGTCATTAGTTCATTGGTGATGTGGTCTTTGGACAGTGGTTCAGATAGAATTTTCATCTTTGAACCGTATCTAGTTCTCAGAATGAGATGAGACCAGTCAAGGGACATATACCCTCCTATCTTTGTTGTAAAGTCTCTGGATAAACATAGACTAAATATGGGAGGTATATCTATGAAAAATATATCTTGGTTGACCACTATGTTGGGACATGTGTATAACTTCAAGGGGAGTTGTTTAATTCTCCCTATGGTTTGCACTATTTTTCCATCTAGTTGCATAACTCCCTTTGCAAGGGGTTCATATTTTATTTTCAAAGCATCAGCTATTTTCTTAGGCATCACAATTGTGCTAGCTCTTGAATCTACTAATGCATTATGCAAAAGTTTCTTTCCAACTATCAGAGTCAAATAGAAGGGCTCTGGCTTGGGTTTACTTACTTGTGCCGCATCATTCACGAAATATGTTGTCTTTGGAGGAGTCGTATCTTTGAGCTTTTCCTTTTTAGTAGGTCCTTCCTTGGTAATAGATTTTTTGGGTATCACTTGCCCTTGTAGAGCCTCTTGTAGTAGTGTCTTTTATTCAAGAATAACCAAGATATCCCATATAGATACTTGTGCTAGAGTCTTCTTTAATTGGTCCACTATGTTGATTGGTCCCAAAGACTGAGTTTTTTGGAAATAAGGATATCTCATCTTTTCTTGAATCTAGATAGGGATCCCTTGATCTTGTACCAGCTGAGGCACTTCTTATTTGATAGTAGCATTCCTTTGCCCTTGAGATGGATGATTATTCTTGACCTAACCACTTGCATTTTTAGGCTGCTCCACCATCCTCCTCTTTGATCTGGTATAATAATCATATTGTACTACTAGCCTTTAGGAGGTAGATACTTCGTTCAAGAAAACTACTTATTCATCCTTGACCCATGAGAACAAAGCATGTTTAGGGGCTATTTCTTCCTCTTATTGCAAGGACATTCCTTGCATCTGAGCCACTAGAACTAAATTATGCATGTCGGGAGACTGGTAGGCTTGACTGTTACTGGTACTAGTAAAGTAACTATCCATCCTTCTCTGCTCAACTTATTTTTGTTATAGATTACCCCTAGGAAAATCTCTAGGTGTGTGAGCATCGTTGTAAGGAAAAAACTGAGCATTAGCATCATCCATATAATTATTTTGACCTGGAACCATCTCCCTATTTGAGTTGGGAGGGATGGTCTGTGAGGGTGTGGGAACAACAACTAATTGATTTGTTGGTTGATGGTTGGTTTGCCTAGGAGGGCCTTGATATTGGTTTGGTTGGGACAAAAACTTGTTTCCTTGATAGCCTTGATAAGGGGGCTTAGGGAAAGTATTCTACTGCCTCTTCATATTAATCAGCTCATTGGAGAATGTCCTTAGCATACTCTTGATATCATCCATCTCAGATGATTGAGTAGGGACCAATTGCTTTGTAGATGATGGGGTGTAAGCATACATAGACATAGGTGGGCTTTCAGCTTTAAGAACTTCTTGAGGTAAAGGTAAGGTAATTTATGGGAACATAGGCATGGGAGGCCTTAGAGGTAACTTTCTAGCATCAATTAAATGGTTCTCAGCTCTGACTGTAAGGTCATAAGCCACTGGCAAAGTGTGTCCTCCCAGTGACTGAATCATAACAGATATATCTAAATTTAAAGCTTTGAGATAGAATACTATGGCCATACCAGGTGGTGGTTTGGCCGTAATAGGGATTTTGTCCCAAGTTTTCTAGAATCTAGTGTTGAAGTCAGTCATGTCTTCTTGTGGTCCCCTTTGAATGGTGATCAACTGTTGTAATAGAGAAGACTTATCACCCTTCTCTAAAAATCTTTCAAAGAACTGATCTCTGAGCTAGTCCCATGTAGATATGGTATTTGGGGCTAAAGACCGATACCATTCTAAAGCCTTCCCTTTGAATGAGGCTGCTAACAACGTTAGGGCCACATTTTGTTCTGTGACACCATGTATGGCACAGACATCTGATACATCTTGAAGATGTTCTACGGGTGTTTTTGAGTCTTGTCCACTAAATTTGGGTAGGGCTTTTAGAGCATTTACTAGGATAGGATTCCAAAAAACTAGTGGTGTTGGGAGGATTAAGGGGTTACCAGTGTTCTAACTTGCATAATTTCTTGGGGGTATATGGGCTCCCATGTTTGGTACTAGTACAAGCTGGTTGGCTCTTCTTGGACTAATTACCAAAGGTGGCAAAAGAATACCTAGATTTGTAGTAGATTGTGATCTGGTAACTAGTCCACAACTCTGACTCCTCATAGCTCTTTGGTTCATGCGGTGTTGAAAGAACTTCAAGACGAGTCCCACCAGGTGTGCTAGAAACTGTTGATGGCATAAAATTATGCTTGACCTTAACCAATCAACAATGGGAAGTTTCAAGCTATGAGATAATGTGGCTTGAAACAACCTCCAAATTTTAAAGAAGTTGGTCTCTTCCTTTGTATTGGGTGTTGGGAAAAGGGATAGGAGACTTAAACAGAGACGCAAAATGCAGGAATGAGACCTAACTATGGCAATGCACCTGAATGCAATCCTAATCCTAACCTAAGCACAATGAGACTATTATAAGACTCAATTACATTTAAGAGCAGACAAGTGCATGATCAATGCAAGAGATTGAAATAACAGAAATAGAGGCTCACAATAGGGAGTTATTTCACTGAGACACCGAGAATGTCAACCAAGGCATAGTGTTCAATCTTATTAATAGAATTTTCCAATCACATAAGAGGTACAAAAGTCACATATAGTTATGTAAACCTTCCAATTCAAGAAAATGAGACAAGCAAATGACATTCTTAATCACAACTACAAAAAATCTATAACATAAACTACTTTGCCAATGACACAAACAACACCAACCAAGGCATGGAGCTCAAATTTCCTTAATTCATTCAGCCACATAAAGGGCACATAAACATGCACGGTTATATCAACTTTACAATTCAAGAAGATTGAGACAAGAGCAAATGATGTTACTGGTCAAGAACTTTAGCAAGTCTAATACTATAAAAAAATTTCCTCCCTTTTTTTGATGTTACCATCCTACTTATATAGCCTCAGATGTCTCCTTCCATCACTCCACTTCCCACACAATTCTTCTTCATCCTTCACTCATAGGAGACAAATAGACGGTGCCTTCAATGTTTTGGGGGCTCCAAAATCTACCCGAGGAACTATTCCATCTACTCAAATTAATTTCAGCCAATTTTCCCTCCATTTTGCTTTGTGGCAATAGATACATGAAACCCTTCTATTATGTTGAAACGGGAGAAAACTTAATCAATTTCCTGAAAATCCTCCTATTACTGAGAAGGCACTGAAAAATGATGCTTGGCACTTTCCACCAAATTTATCAGACACACACAGCCCTCTCCACTTTTCTTTGGCTATTCTATGGTATCACTCAGGACACGTATTAGACTCTCACAAATGGTGACACTTGGAAATTTTTTTAGACTCTTGAAGTACACCCGAGGCCCACCATAATCTTTATTCAGTAATGAAACTCAAAGATAGTCTATTGGAAGTTAACACATGGTGACTTCTGCTTCTTCTGGGAAGATACGTGGCATCTTCTGCTTCTCCATCTAGGGGTACATGGTGCCTTCTACTTTTTTGGGGAATGGAGTAAGAAGGGGCTTGGAGATTGACACTTGACAACATCCGTTATTTTTGGCATTTAGGCAAAATGAAATGGTTGAGTCAAAGCATTTGGACTTAGGCATTGAACCAAAGTCTCCCGAACACCGACACGTGGTGACTTCCACTTAACTACTATTGGATATGTGGCACATTTTGTGGTTCTCTAGAAATTTACAAAAGGGGCCTTGAAAGACGCCAACTGGCTGGCTTCGTAATTCAGAAAGTGACATTTGGCAACTTTTGCTTGATTGCAACATTTAGGCAAAATGAAACAAAAGAAATAAAAGAGAAGTAACGAGGACCCATGCTCGAAGAGTGACACTTGGCAGCCTCTACTAAACTCTGACACCTAAATAGAAAATGAACTCACACTCTACCCCAATTCTGCCACTAGGACCAAGGTATAGGGTAACCCGAACCGCAGTGCTCGCCTAAAAATTTGAATGCAAATGTAGAGTAAGAAATTACTCTACATGATAATTATATACATTTCATGACCTCAGCCTAATAAACCAATCATCCCTTAATACAAAAGGGTATGAAATTATATAAACTATAAATCAATTTTAAAGGTATTTTATTTAAAAACTTGTAGGATAAATTAATCTAGTAATTTATGGTAGATTTCACTTAGTTATTTAATATAAGTTGAAAACATCTTTCACTCATAGTAAATAAATTTCATTATCACATCTAATAAACTCAAGTAATACAAATTATTTACATAATTTTCCATGATCATTTTCCAACAACGAGCATACCTAAAACATATGTTCACATATCAATGAATCTCAAGTGAAAATAGATTTATTATTACCAACTTTCTCAATGCACAATTTAAAATGTTTTTATAATGACAATAATCTTGCTAACATTTATTTCACTCACACTTTATAAATTGATAAATGTTTCAAATAGGCTCAAGAAGACTTATAATAATATCATAGGCCTGATAACAAGGATTTACTATATTTAAGTTAGAAAATTCACTCCAATTATTTATAGAGAGACAAGGAACTAATTTCCTTCAACCTCATAACTTATCGAGAATTTTTATCATTAATGTAAATGTCAAGATGCATGTCATTGATGTCAAGGTCAAGATGGATGCCATTGATGTCAAGGTCAAGGTGGATGACATTGATGTCAAGATGCTTATGGTAAAGAGGCATGGTGAAATGGTATGTGACAAAGAAGCCAAGTGATAATAGAGAATTTGAAGGAAACCTATTGTCTATCTATTAAGAGATAATTTAAAGTCAAATTGATTATTCTTCTAAGGTTGATATCAAAGTTCAGTACAAGGTAATCATGTTTATGTACCAATCCTTAAGTATGAGGTTCTTGAGAAACCTAGTCATAATAAGCATAGTCATATCATGAGAATGTGCATGATGAGAATGAAGAAGTGTGTAAAAATTTATGATAATATCTAAGGAGCATGAAAGTAATGTGATAAAGGTGTAGAACAAATAACTATTGAAGATTATTTTCCAAGTTGTCAGGTCTTTGAATCTCGTAGGAGACTTGAGGAGGCTTGTGCATAGGATACCTAGTCTTATACATAAAGGAGAATGGTATCTCAAAGAGATGGATGAAAATAATAATAAGAGGGTGATTTATATTTATTGAGCATATATATGAAGTAATAAATCACTCGAGAGAGCTTCAAGGTGAGTCTATAAGGATAGACCCTACAAGACTAACATACAAATAGATTAGTTCTAAAATATACTTGACCTAATAAGGGGTCATGAGGTGTTATCAAGACCTATGAAGGATGTAAATTAGTTTTATATCATGTGATAATTTTATTTATAATGTGATTGAGGTGGAAAGTACATGGAAAATGGCTAAAAGGTTAGTTTCAAGGCCTAATGAGACTTGGAAGTCAAGAGCCTAAAGAGCAAAGAGAGAAATGGTAGCCTAATGGAGTATCAAGATTAGCTTCCAAGTTAAGAATGAAAAAATTAACATTGAGAGAGGTATGAAATGTTGTTTTAGGTATTTTGACGAAGTCTAAGGTAAAATTATGCAAGAAAAGGCATGGAATGTGGTTTTAAGGTTTCTTATGTGCATAGAATAAAGGATTATCAACCTAAGAAGAACTTTCATGTACTCATTGGAATGTTTAAAATATCCATGAAAAACTAATACATTCATGGCATATGGGTAAGGTTCCTAGATTAAATTTCCAAGCATTGGTTTCTGGAATAAGGGCCTAAGCTTTATGAATGATCATTAAGACTATAAGATGGTCTTAACCCTCTCTAAAACCCTAACAATGATCCAATATGAAATATATTGATATAAATGAATTATAAAGGATTTAATGAAATATTTTTATTATTAGATAATGTATTTGACTCTCCCAAGTACCTCCAAGTGGCATTGGTCTGTCAAGTGTGTGAGTGGACCTTATAGGAAAAGTCATTTTTTTTTGTAAATTTGATATAACAGGCAAAGTTGACCAAGTAAAATTTTCTAAATGGATGGAGGTTGAAGCAAAGATTTATATATTAATTAAATGGTGGATTTTTATTAGTTTTTATACCTAAAATATGCTAAATCAATCATTTAAGTTGATCTATTACTAATAGGCCTAGTGATGCAGACAATGAAAAAAACTAGGCAAAAGTGGGAATGAAATTAGGGATGTGTTGTCATGGATTATGGGTGGATAAAAATGCATGGGTTTTTTTTTAATACCTATATTACATATTAATACTGATTATATATTTTTTAGGTTAGTGGATATGTTGATAATATTGCTCATAAGTTGACCTATCTTGTGTAGATTAGATAGTGAAGGTGTAATGTTGTGAGATTGGTATGCAAGACCAAAGTTATCACTTGACCATAGTATATTTATATCTAAGAACATACAAATTATCTCATATTATCATTCACTTGTATCAATAGTCTTTAAAAATATCTACACTTGTGTTGAATATCATTATCACTATGACTATGTTTTAAGACAAACTAGCAGTGATGGGTAAGCAAGTTGCAAGTGATGATTTCGAGCTTCTCCTCCCTTTGTTGAATCATAAAATTCACATGTTATTTTAAAAAAATTAAATTAACTATACATTATTTTTATAATATTTAAAATTAGTATTAGAGTTCGGAACATTGAATTCAAATTGGTTTATCTGACTGAGTGAATCTTGTGAGAGAGAAGGTCAATTGATTGGTCTATAAGACCAATAGTTGTCATTAGTTGTAGTGATATTTTTTATGATGTTTAATATTATGATAATTTAATATAATTTTAATGTATTTTAATACCTTAATAGTGTTCCTATACGTGTCAAAATTTTAAGGTACTATGACTGTGTCTTGAGACCAATTAGTAGTTCTGAGTAAGCTACTTGCAGAGAAGGGTTTAAGCACTTTTACCTTGGGTTTTGAGGTTTAATGCACATATTGATGACCCTAAGGTCATAAATATTCTTCTTTTTTTTTTTTTGTCAAATTTGTGTTTGTGGTTTAATTATTTTTTACAGAGTTTTGGGGTTTACACAGGGCTGATATGAACTATTCTAATGATGTGCTCCAAGTAGTGATTTGAGTTAAAAAAATAATTTTGGATCCTACATGAAATTATAATAGGTATATTTATATTGCATATGATGTTTTTATACCTTTAAATTATTTTAATGGTCTCAAAAATAATCAAAGGATAATGTGTGCTAATTAGGCCTAATGGGATTAGGTCTCCATAAAACCTAAAGGAGAGATAAGACCTATTTGAGAAAGGTCAGATATAAAAGTAATAAAATAAAGTTTTATCCATGTAAATTATGTGTTATAATATCCATTCCTTGGATGACCTAAATATTATAATATTTTTTGGCCAACTATAAAGGATATGAACAAGAAAAGTCTTGTATATATACTAGGCATTGTTAGGCCTAATGAGGTTGAAGTGTGAGTAGATGTGAAGTGAAGAATAAGAGGATTGTGTGAGTTTATATAGGTGGTTAAAATTATCAAATAAATGGTATAAATAATTTATATATATCTATATGGTTTCATGAGTGCTTTCATGACAGTCTCAAGTCATATAATGGCTAATTAAGCAAAAAAGGTAAAGGACAGTTTTTGCTTGTGTGAGAGGCAGATTTGAGTGTGTTACAAAAAAATAAGAAAATCATAAATTTTAAGAGGGAAAAAAAATCAAGGTGAATAGTTAAAAAGTGTTTATTAATTGGGTGATTAATCAACAAGGGGGTTATAGCTTCCTAGCAAGTTGGTGCTTGCTAAAGTGAAGTTGGTGCTTGATGAATTTAGGGGTTGATGCTCCTTATTGGGTTAGTGATCAAATAAATTTGATTCATGTTATTACAGGACAAGTTTTTTTAGATGTGTTTTAGTGGGTTTTATTCCCCTTTTGGTTTTTCCACATATATATTGTGTTCATGTGTTTAATACTTTTGTAGATTGGTGTTTATGCTTGCTAAATGAACATACTTGTCTAAATGATCTATGATTAGTTAAGTAATATTGTTTAAAGTATTAAAGATTTATTAAACCCCCCTCTTAGTCATTTTGATTCCAAAATTTGGTATCAAATCCTAGTCCTTTGAAGTAGGTCTAAAAACCTAAAGGAGATCCTAGAAGTAAGGATTGTTAGTCAACAAGCTCAAGCTAGTTTCTCTACTAGTAAAGCTCCATTGTTCAATGGATCTAACTATGCCTTTTGGAGTGTTAAAATGAAGATATATTTGACATCACAATGACATGATATTTTTAAGTCACTTGTGGATGGTTATACAACTCCTCCTATTCCTCCAATAGATGTAGTAGGTAAGAAAGCTAGCGAAAACAACTCCAAGGCAATGAATGTCATTTTTTGTGGTCTATCAGAGGTATATCTGGTAAAGGTAATGCATTGTGATATATCTAAAGAGATATGGGACAAATTTAAGACCATATATGAAGGAGACACCAAGGTAAATATGGATAAATTATGGACCCACCGAAGATAGTTTGAAAGCCTAAAAATGAATGAAGATGAAACCATTGCATCCTACCTATTGAAGGTTGATGAAGTTCTTAATATCATTAGAGGATTGGGAGAAGAAGTCAAAAAATCTAGTTTTTTTCAAAAGGTGTTTAGATCACTAAATTATAAGTTTAACTCTCAGGTATCTACAGTAGAATAAAAGTAAGATTTGGATAATCTAGAGATGGATGGACTTCATGGCATCTTGACTGCATATGAGATGATAATCAATGAATAAAGACATCCCAAGAAAGAAATTACTTTCAAAGTTGAGAAGTCAAAAGCTAAGAAGGTCAAGGATAAGTAATGCTTAGATGTTGATGTTGATCAACTAATATCCATGTTTGTAATCAAGTTGAGGTTTGGATTTGGTAAGTACAAAGGTAAGTTTCCCTTCAAAATTTTCAACTGTGGAAAAATTTGTCACTTTACATTGAAGTGTCCTAAAAAAAATAAATCTGAGCATAATAAATAACATGATGGGCATCATGAAGATGAACAAAAGACATATAAGCTTGATAATAATGAGTTTAGGAAGTATGAAGGTAGACAAATAACTTTTAAAAACAAGAAAATATTCTATACTAAGGGAGATAATCCTTATGATGTAAGTGACTCAAGTGAATATAATAGTGATGATGGAAGTCATGAACTTGAACATGACAATAATGAAATCTTATTTATGGATATAGAATCAAACAATGAGGGTTGCTCAAATGGGAAAGGCATTACGATTCATTTGGAATCAAATGAAGAAGAAGCTAAAGTAGATCTTGAGGCAAAATTGGTAAGTTCATTAGAGGAATTGAAGTTATAAAAGGAAAAGAATCACAAAATAAGATCACTAGTTAAGGACTATGAGGATTAGATTGGCTTATTTGAGGAAAGGCTAAGTAACACTTCTAAGGAGTATGACTAGATCATCAATCAAATTGAGGCACAAATACAGGTAGTCAATGCAAGCCTAAAGGCTAAACAAGAAGAGTGTATCAGGTATGAAACTAAAGTGGACTATTTTAAGTTGATTTAAATCAAGCATATAATAAAGTGAGGACCTTTGTGAAATTTGAAAAGATATCTAAGGCATTAGATGATATCTTGAGTTGTCAAAAGTCTAAAAGTGATAAAATAGGTCTTGGTTTCAAGGAAGACCAAAAGGAGGCACCTTAATTAAAGGAAAATATTATTGAAGACAAGAATGTCAACATGAAAAGACCTATCAAACATCCAAATGTTATAAGGTAAGCCAATTTATTCAATGTTTATTATTGTGTGGTCATAAATCAAGAGAATGTAGAAGACCATCCAATAATGAGTATTCATGGGACTATGGAAGGAGTCACAACTCAAATAAGTCAAAAGGTATATATAAGGTGGTTTTCTACAATTATCATGATGTAGGACACATTACAATATTCTATCCTAACAATTTTAGAAGGTCATCAAGTCAAAATAGGAGGTTTAAAGCCTCTAGAGTACTAAAGAGAAGACAAATGATTGCTTGGAAACTAAAGATAATTAAGATGAGTCATGATCAGTCTACAAGTTCAAGTGGAATACTTGTTTTGATAGAGCATTCTTCGAATGTGAAGATAATTCAAGAATGCCTATTGTCAGCCCACACTGATGATCAAATGAATGATGAAGAGGTCAAACCTATAATTGAATCAAGCCTAAAAGGGTATTAAAGGACAACCACTCAGAAGAAAGCATGGAGATCTAGGAATATCCTAAACTTGAGTTGTTTTAGGTCCCTATGGGAAGTGGTAACTCCATTAGGATTCATGGAGACACTAGTCAGGTACTAGAATCATAATGGATGATTAGATTGAGGGGGAGCTATTTAGGTTTGTGATTAAGTTTGTTATGTGTTGAGAAGTGGTCTTGGTATCATAATTCATCTAAAAGAAGGTATGTGTTGACCAAATTTGAATTTTAGGTCAAAATGGGGCACCCTTAGTGAAAAAATTTATTTTAGGAATATAAAGGGGTATAATGTATTGTCATTAGGTGTTTCATAGGTCATTTTACATCAATTAATGTTGTAATAGCTTTGGTCAATTAGTTTTTAGGTCCATTTATCATTTTGGGTGGTTTTAAGGGTCAAAAATAGTGCATTAAATGCTTTATATGGGTTTCTTTGAAAATTTCAAGTGTAAAAAGGTTATTTCATGCCCCATGTGCCCAAAAAGGTATTAATTAATTTACAAAATTGAAATTTGTAGGTTCATCAAAAGAAAAGTCAGTTTTCCTAAAGAAAAGGAAGAAAATGACACATGTACAACTTTTTGGGAAATGTACAACATGGGGTAAGGTCATGTAATGCCTATAGATATTCCTAAAACTCATATCTATGCTTGGTTTGATTTGAAAGTGCCATTTCCAAGCCAAAAGCATTCATCTCCCTTCTTGTTCTTCTTGGTGACTGGAGTGACTTGGAAGTTTTTGCTTGGTACACTCAACACAAGGGGTTTCAAAAAAAATGATCATGGAGGTATATTATAAACTTATATACCTTAAATTCCATGTAATAAGTTTGATAAATGGTATATTTGCTTCATGAACCATCTATTTGAAGTGGACTATTCAAAACTACCTACTAATCTATGCACCATGTTGGTTTTCTCTTAGTTTGAACAACTCCATACAAACCAATTGCTAATATTTTCTCTAGGGGATGTTGGCCATGTATCCTTATGTATCCCATTATTTTTTTAATTTTTTGAGATGTTTTAATTGGAAAATCATCTCAAATCTGTAGACTATCTTCATTTGATGTGACAGATCAATTTTCCGTCATCTTTCAAATTCTCATGTGTTGGCAATGATTCTAGAAGGTTGTGATGAGTCTATATTCATGTAATATGTGCTCATGATCTCATAAAATATAATTTTAATTTTCCAAGTACCTTCAAAAAAAGGAAATCATATAACACTATAACACTAATCTACCATATGACTATCATATCAATCAGTTAGGTGCTTGTAGGGGGTTCCATATTCAGAATGAGGGTTTCAATAGTGTTTAAAAATTATGTGAGAGGTAAAAAGTGAATTTTATGATATAAATATAAGTTTAAACTCCTTTTATGTTAGAAAACATGAACTTTATTTACAACTCTATACTGTTTACCTACATATAACTCAAAATGAGCACCTATAGGTGGTGCTAACAGGGCATGGAGGTACCTTTTAAGGTGTGGAATCAAAGGATGAATCCTTCTTTGGGATCTTTATATGATAAATGAAATATGGTAGGATTGTTTGAAGATAAAATTGGCAATTAAGGGTTTCAAAAGGCCTAATGTCTAAGTTTAGGGAGACAGTCCCTAAATTGACCAAACAAAGGCCCAAGGGGTTTTTACAGACCTCTTACAACATGCATACAAGGTGTTATAAACATATAAATTGATATACATCATTTCCTATAGTATGGATAAGGACTATACAAATTATAAGAATCAAAACATGAGGGGAAGATAGGAATGTGAAGCCTCAAACCTTCTCCAAAACACACTAAAATGTCTTAGTAATGTCTACAAGCCTAAGGAACAAATAACCTCTTAGCACCCTAAGGAATTTTTTTTTTATTTAATTTCAAGTGGTTGAATGGGTTTAATGTCACACAATATAACATGAAGTATCATTCCAAGATGGTGATATGCTTAACTTCAACCCCTATTCACCCACAATCTATACATTGTAGAAATTCATACCTACAGCCAGTTAATAGGCAATGGCCTAAATAAGTTTTATTTGAACCATGGAAAAAAATATAAATGGTTAAAATGACTTAAATCATGACCCAAGTGACTCTATATAATTTTTAAGGTAGCTTTGAACATTATTTCAATTTTGAAGGAGTGAAAGTGACCTACACTGAGGGATCTAATAGACAGGGGTTTACAGTCATGAAAGGAGGAACTCTAGCATCCAAGCTTGAAGATGAAGTATATCCTTATGCTTGAAATATTAGAAAAAAATAAAGGATACATCAAGGAATACAAATAACACCAAAGAGGGGATAAACATTGTGTTTTACTTCCCAAAGCATTCTCAGCCTGTACACACTATGCAAATAGAGACCTATAATAGGGTCTTAAGGCCAAGAGTTTCTCAATCCAAAGAAATCATAGTTTAAACCTGAATTGAGCATATAAGATGAGTTAAAGGTGATATAGTTGTGTTTTGAACCCAAGGTGGACTAAAATAGACCTTTTCACACCATGAGCATTCCAGTTGAGGCCTTAAACATCCACCTACAACAAACACAATGGACAATAAGCTAAGATCTAGTCTTATATGATAATTTAGCTCAAGTGTGAAAGGAAAAATTTAAGAAAAAAATAGAATATCATGGAGAGTTTCATGAGGTTTAAATTATTCTCTTCAAGACCTATATTACATCTGTATACACCTACCAAAGGCTAACAGGCAAGGTTACAAGGAATAGATCACAATATGGAAGGCAAAGAAATAAGGGGTGTTTTGACTAGGTCTATGATTATACATGATGAATCACATGAACCTAAATAATGATAATAGAATATAAAATAGGTAAATGATATTTTCAACACTATCTTAAAATAAATGAATCATGCAAGGTCCACCTACAGGTGACCCTTTCCTAAGCAAAAACATAGTCAATTGGTCTTGACTTATATTAGAGGTTTTTAAATCCCAAAGTATGAAGGAAAGTAGAGATATATATGGGGTTAATATTGGAAATATTAAATGAGTATTATAAATTTTATTTAATACCTAGATACTATAGATAATATACTCAAGAATCTTAAATAGGCTAAATATAGTAAAAGTGGCACAGTTTATCTTTCAAAAGTCTATCTTATGTTTTGAGTCAGTTAACATGCCATATGACCTAGTAAAGATCTGAATTTTTGTAAAAGGAATAATTTACACTTGGAGAACCCCATACAATACCTATTTTTGATGAATAGACAAGAGAAATTCCCCCTATTTACATTTCCCATGCATAAACCTTGCATTTTGAAAGTTTAAAGATGAGGGAGGAGTCAAGGAGTTGTTTAGATATGAGATAAAGGTTTGAGGGTCTAGTGTATATATAATAAAACATAAATAAACTTGATATAGAGGATTAATATTGATAGGTTACTTTAAACCCTTAGTTTTGTAGGTAGACCTATTAGGCAAAGCTAGGCCTAAGAGTCCAAAGGAAAAGGTTTGGTTACTTTCACTTTGAAATTATCCTTATACCTCTTCAATAATGTTTATAGAGTGACTAAAAGTGTTTTTAAAATTTTATATTGTAAGGGAAACCATCAAAATTCTTGTTTGGAGCTAAAAGCCAGCTCATTCCCACTTGGCATACCTAATCTTAAAGACAAATGAAGAGTTATTTATACTGTTCACATGAGGTGAGACTTATATTGAATTATAAAATGTTCATGGGAGTAATATATATATATATATATATATATATTAAATCTTTTTTAAGGTAGAAAAGTTGTAGGATAGTCCAATTTTGGCTCAAAAATCAACTTAATCATGCAAAAGGATAGGAACAAGATTGAATAGGCGCATTCAAACACTCACTTCTCCCATGAAGGTTTTCATGGTGGTCAAACAAGTTGAGTGTGGTTATAAAGGTCCCATAAGATCACTTTTTTGGATTTTTTGGAAACTTGGATGTCCAAGTTTTATGAAAAATACTTAAGACCTGAAATAGGTCTAAAACCCTCATTAAACCCTGATTAGGACCAATTTAGGAAAATGGAGTTGGAAATGCCACTAGATGGACCATTTTGATCAATAAACCTATTGAAACTTAGAGAGTCTCCCTTAAATATGATTCACTTGTAAACTATATGTATGTAACTATATGAACATGTTAGAAACATGCGTTTCTTCACTATTTTATGTATTATGTAGGCTATAATAGGAGTCTAAGGATGAAATATAATTTTTATGGAATATTGAGACTTAAACTAACTTATTGTGACCATTTTATTCCCTCAAACAACTTCTAAGCTCCACAACTAAGCGATTCAACTCAGCCAATCAAAACTAGCCTAATGCACAAGCTAGTGAGAAGAGTGAATAGCTTCTTTTAAACTAATTTTAAAGCTTTATTGATACCTATAAGGCCATGGAGGGCATTTACAGGTGTCATAAACTTCCTACCATGTATTTTCATGTAAAATTGTTGTTAAATTTGAAGACAAGTGTGTAGGGTACATGAAAGGGCATTTTTTTGGATAGCAGATGATGATGGCTTACTTTTAGAGGTTTTCAAAGGACCAAACATAAAACCAATGCATGGAGAGGAATATTTTATTCCCATAACATAAATTTAAATCATCATACCTCGTCCTTATTAGTTACAAGATGTTCAAATAGGCCCAATCACGAAGGCATGTTTTCTATGCAAAAAGAGGAGTTTTGTGCCACTTTTCATAACTTTGATGACTTGAGTTGACACTTGGAGTTATATAAATTTCATGGTTCATCCCAAATCCCTCTCACATGCACAAGTAACTCCTTTTATCATATTTACAAGTGTTCTTGTGACCCTTGAACTTCTCTTCTTCTTCTTCTTCTTCTTCTTCTCTCTCTCTCTCTCTCTCTCTCTCTCTCTCTCTCTCTCTCTCTCTCTCTCTCTCTCTCTCTCTCTCTCTCTCTCTCTCTCTCTCTCTCTCTCTCTCTCTCTCTCTCTCTCTCTCTCACACACACACACACACACACACACACACACACACTATAAGATAGACATTTTGGCCATTATATGGGATGCTCCACCTGAGTATGGTGAAGCCCTAATCATTTTTATAAATTTTAATAAATAAAATGACTAAGTTTTACCTCTCCCATGACTTTACTCAGTGTTTTTACTTGAATGTCTATTTTGCTTAAGTGACACTCTTATTTCTTTAGCATGTTAACTCATTCTTGCAACCTATTTGCAGTTATAAAACTTCTTATTACATGGTATGTGAAGTGTTATTAGGATAAATGAAGGATTAATTTATTTTTCCTATTCATCAATTCTATTCAAGGCCTCTTTTCTAGTCCTCCTATCCTATATATTCATCTTTTCCTCATAATGTAACATTAATGTGAGAAGTAGATTGGGAAAACATATGTTTGGTTTGTTACTTGATATCATAGTGTAATATGCATTTGGTTGGATGTCATAAATAAATGTGGTGTATCAACTTCATTATTTTATCTTTGATTTTAGTTTATTTCTCCCTTTTCACCCCATAAAGATTAATTATAGTTTGATCCATATTGGTACATCAAGGGAGCTAGCCCCATCTAGAGACTAACCTCATCCCTTAGGTTTCCCAAAAACTTAGAGGTGATTCCATTATGCCACTTGGTTGAGAATATATTTATCATCTCCTCAAAGGGTTAAAATCCAAGTGAAAATAGTTTTTGGCATGCCTAGTGTGACTCTTGTTTTAAGAGGTTGATAGATTTTTGGTGTTGTCTCTCAACAACCAGCCTTTAGAGGCATCTATTCAAGCATCAATGGTGACTCCAAAGGTGTATCAGTTGGTCAATAAGCCCATTTATTCCATTTAAATATTTTTTATATTAATTTTTCGTGTCTTTTTTCCTAATTAAGTTTCATGGCTGACTTTGGCTTTGAGTTTTGTTCCCTACAAGTTTGTGAAACCTTCCAAGCTTGTGTCATTCCCCATCAATGTGAACAAGTTATCAATGAGCCTTGGTGTGACTATAATTATATTTGTCATGAAGTGTATCAATAATAAAATCAGACTTTATATGAAAGAAAATTTTCCACTAAATATACCCATGAGCCATGATAGTCCTATAGTCCTCCATTTCCCTCTCCATATAGACACCATGTTGTTGGACAATCCTATGAGAATAGCTACCAAGAAACACTTCTCTATCAGCCTCAATATGAGCCTTGTCATTCATATTATGATTCCTATCAAACTCAAGATCATTCCTATAAGTATTTTTATCCAAATGTTTCCATGGATTATACACAAAGATATCATTAGTAAAGTGAAGTTCTTACTCATATAGATGCTCCTCCTTCTAATGAGTCCAAGGATTCACTTCCACTAGAACTCACTAGTGTTTTCCTATTTTCCAAACCTATTAATAAGCCTTATCATTCACCTAACACTTCATCTATGATACCTTAACCTTCCACTACATCTAATACTCCATCTCCTTCATCTAAAATCCATGAGCCTATCCATCAAGCCTCCACTTCATTTCTTCTCAAAGATGAACCTATCTTGAGAGAAGCAAATAAAGAAGAATAAATTTAATTCATAGATGATAAAAAGAATATCATGAGTGATTATGAGGAATAAATCACCAACATACTCCCCTTGGTGAATAAAATGATAATCCAATAGCTAATGTCTCTTTATTTGAAGGAATGTGTGTCCATGGAAAAACTCCTACATTTCACCCTCAACCTGATTTTGAGTTATATGTACCACCTCCACCAACTAGATCATATTTTCCTCACCATATAAACCTTTGCCTTGATTTACCTATGGTATGGGAACCTAAGGAGGACCATCTAGTTTACAAATAAAGAGAGATCGTGTTTAAATAAAACCTACCTCCTTGGCAGCCCAATTGGGCTAGATCACATGATTTCAAAATACCTAGTCTTGGCATCACCATGAAGGAGAAGGAGATGGAAGATATTGTATCCCTTGAATAATATTATAAATTTTATAATTTTTTTGAGGATGATCATCATAAGAATGAAGAGGAATGTATTATCAAGGATGGAGAACACCTTCAAGTCATCTCTCAAGATGTGGTAGTCCTAAATGAGTTTCATGAGACCAAAGTAGACTAAGTAGCTCTTGAAGAAGAAGACTTGTGGAAAAGTTCAATTCCATATGTGAGGATTTTTGATTAATTGGTTAAATATCCTCCTTCTCCAAAATATTTCACACTTGATGACAAGCTTATCTATAGACCTAAACATGAGATTGAATATTCAACCAAGCATAAAGAGGAATATTTTTTTGCTAGTCAAGAACTAGATGTCATGAAGCCACTTGATGATGCAATGGATCTTGAATAACATCATATTTATGACATCATACATCAAGAAGATAATATGGAAGAGGTAGTGGTTCTAGATGAGAAGAGAACAAGGATGATTGGTAGCTGTAAATAGAGTTACTTCAAGAGCTTGAAGAGCTTTGCCAAGTTGAAGGCCAAGTGTATGAAAAAGTGAAAGAAGAGGTTTCTATGGAAGACAATGATCAAGATTGGATAGATTTTTCAAATATCCTTGATGATCTAGAAGAGATTTTAGCTAAGAATAAGCCTAATCTTGTTGAGAGCAGCATGGGAGATAGAAAGTATGCTTTGAAAAATCATCATTCGAGGTTATAATTGAGGATCTACATGACAAGGTTGAATATGTTTGGATGAAATAAGAATATGTATACCTATTTTATTATGTTATACTTGATAATATGATAATTGAAGTGCCAAAGAACAAGTCTGATCCATTGAACATCCAATGTCAAGAGCAACATACTTTGCATCATGTTTCATCTCATGAAGAAGGTGATGCTTCAAACTTCCCCTTTGATCCAAGAGAGAGGTATGCTCATTTTTAGTTGTACACAATAGGTTTTTCTCTACTTCCCTTAATCACCTTGGGAAAATGTGTGTCTTGTGTGTTTACTTTCTTTATTGTGTGTGTCCTTTCCTTTGTGTGGTTGATGTAGTCTTAGTTGTCTTGTTTTGATCAAATTGGTATTCAATGGTCAAATTTGTCTTGTATGTCTCAGTCCTTAGATTATTACATAAGCCTAATGGACTAATAAGGCTATTGGTATAGTTAGTATAGCAACCATACTACCCCTATGAGTCATCAATTTATTGACCAAATTTGACTTTTTAGGGAAATTAGGGCACCCCAAGTAAAAAAACATGATTTTTAGGCCTATAAGGGGGTATAATGTATTTTCATGAGGTGTGTTATAGGTCATTTTATGTCAATTAATATTGTAATATCTTTGGTTAATTAATTTCTAGGTCCATTTATCATTTTGGGTCAAAAAGAGTGTATTAAATGCTTTATACAAGTTTATTGGGAAATGTGCAAATGTAAAAAGTTTGTCATTCCACATGTATCCACAAAGGTCTTAATTAACTGACAAAACCGAAATTTTTATGTTCATTAGAAGAAAAGTCAATTTTCCTAAAGAAAAGGAAGAAAATGATACATGTACATTTTTTGGGGAAATATGCCATATGGGGGAAGGTCATGGAATGCCTCTCCATGTTCCTAAAACTCATATATTCTCTTGGTTTTATCTGAAAGTTCCATTTCCAAGCCAAAACCATTTAGCTACCTTTTTGTTCTTCTTAGCAAACCGAAGTGACTTGTTATTTTTTGCTTGATATGGTCAACACAAGGGGTTTCAAGAAAAATGATCTTGGATTAATATTATACAATTAAATATATTCAAATAAATATAATAATTTTGATAAATGGTTAATTTTTCTTTATGAACCATCCATTTGAGGTGGACTATTCAAAATCGCCTACTAATTTGTGCACCTTGTCAGTTTTCTCTTAGCTTGAACAGCTCCATACAAACCAATTGTTTATATTTTCACTAGGGGATTTTGACCATGTATCCTTACATATACCATGATTTTTTTCATGTTTTTATATGTTGTACTTTTAAAATCATCTCAAATATATAGACTCTCCTTATTTGGTGTGACATATTAGTTTTCCACCATCTTTCAAATTCTAAAGTGTTGCCAATGATTCCATAAGGTTGTGATGAGTCTATCTTCATGTCCTATATGATAATGATATCATAACATATCATTTTAATTTTCCAATTACCTCCAAGAAAAGGTAGTCATAAAACACTATACCACTAGTCTACCATATGATTATCATACCAATCAGTTAGGTGCTTGCAAGGGGTTCCATATTGAGAATGAGGGATTTAATAGTGTTTTAAAACTATGTGAGAGGTAAAGAGTGTATTTTATGATATAAATATAAGTATAAAACTCATTGGTGGGTTAGAAAACATGAACTTTGTTTACAACTCTATATTGTCTGCCTGCATATAACTCAAAATTAGCACCTACCGGTGGTGCTAACAGGGCATGGAGGTATCTTTTGAGGTGTGGAATCAAAGGATGAATCCTTATTTAAGATCTTGGTATGATAAAGGGACTATTTCATGCTTTTTTGAAGATCAAATTGGAAATTAAGGTTTGGAAACCATTTTCAAAAGGCTTAATGTCTGAGTTTAGGGAGATAGTCCCTAAATTGACCAAGCAAAGGCCTAGGGGGTTTTACAAACCTCTTATAACATGCATACAAGGTGTTATAAACATATAAATTGATATAAATCATTTAACCTAGTATATATAAGGACTATGCAAAGTATAATAATTACAAGTTGAGGGGAAGATAGGAATGAGAAGCCTCAAACTTGCTCCAAAACACACTAAAATGTCTTGGTAATGTCTATAGGCTCGAGGATCTAATAAAATCTTAACACCCTAAGGAACAAAAATGAATTTATTCAAGTTAAATTGGTTACATGGGTTTAGTGAAATACAATATAACATGAAGGATCATTCCAAGAGGGTGATATGCTTAACATCAACCCCTATTCACCCATAGTCTGTACACTATAGAAATTCATACCTACAACCAGTCAATAGGTAGTTTCCTGAATAAGTGTTATTTGAAAATTGGAAATAGAATATAAATGGTTAAAATGACTTAAATAATTCCCAAAGTTACTCTATATAATTTTAAAGTGATCTTTGAACATTATTTCAAGTTTGAAGGAGTGAAAGTGACCTATCGCCAGGGGTTTAATAAATAGGGGTTTACAGTCATGAAAGGAGGAGCTCTAGCATCCAAGTTTGAAGATGAATTCTATACCTATTATTGAAATATAAGGACACATAAATTAATATAAATAACACAAAATAGGGGATAAACATTGTGTTTTACTTCCCAAAGCATTCTTAATCCATACACACTATATAAATAGAGACCTACAACAGGGTCTTAAGGCCAATAATTTCTTTATCCAAAGGAATCATATTTTAGACCTAAATTAATAATATAAGATGATTTAAAGGTGATATAGTTGTGGTTTTATCCCAATGTGGACTCAAATAGAAATTTTCACACCATGATCATTCCAGTTGAGGCATTAAACATCTACCTACAAAAAACATAGTGGACAGTGAGCTAAGATCTAGTCTTAAATGATAATTTAGATAAAATGTGAAAGGAACAAGTTGAGACACAAATATAAGATCATGGATAGTTTCATGAGCTTTAATTTCTTATTTTTAATATCTATGTTACATTTTTATACATCTACAAGAGGCTAACAGGCAGAGTCATAAGGAACATATCACAATATGGAAGGTAGAGAAACAAGGGGTGTTTTGACCAGGGTCTATGACTAACATGACGAATAATATGAACCTAAATAATTATAAGAGACTCTATGAGAGGTAAATCAGATTTTAAACACTATATTTAATTTAATAACTCATGTAACGTCCACTTACATGTGACCCTTTCCCAAGTAAAAACATAGTCAACTAGTCTTGGAGGTTTTCAAACCCAAAAGTATGAAGGCAAGTAGAGATATAGATGGGGTTCATATTATAAATCTTAGGTGAGGCTCACACATTATATTTAGTACCTAGATAATATATATAATATACTCAATAATCTTAAACATAGAAAATATAGTAAAAGTGGCACAATCTAGCTTTCAAAAGTTTGTCTCGTGTTTTGAGTGAGTTAAGAGGTCATATGACCTAGTAAAGAGATGGATTTTTGTAAAATTAATAATTTACACTTGGAAAAACCCATAAAATACCTATTTTTTATGAAAATATAGGGGAAATTCCCCCTATTTTATCTTAGATAGGGAGCACTTTTCCTATGCATAAACCCTAGCTTTTGGAAGTTTAGAGATGAGGGAGGAGTCAAGGAGTTGTTTTGACATGAGAGAAAGGTGTGTGGGTTTGGTGTACATATAAGACAACATAAATAACCTTGATATATGGGGTGAAAATTTATAGGGTACTCTAAACCCTCAGTTTTTTAGGTAGACCTATTAGGCAAAGTTAGGCCTAAGGGTCCAAAAGAAAAGGTTTGGTTACGTTCACTTTGAGATGAGCCTTCTACATCTTGAATCATGTGTATATAGTGAATAAAATTTAATTTATATTATAGGGGAAACCATAAAAAGTCTTTTTTGGAGATAAAATCCAACTTAGGCCCACTTGGCATACCTAGTCTTAAAGGTAAATGGAGAGTTGTTTCTACTTTTCACATGAGGTGAGCCTTATATTGAATTGGAACATGTTCATGGGAGTAAATAAAATGTGTTTGAGATTTTTTAAGGTATAATTTTTTTAGGATAGTCTAATTTTGACTCAAAAATCAACTTAAGCATGCAAAAGGATAAGAACAAGCTCGAATAGGCACATTCAAATGCTCAAATCTCCCATGAAGGTTTACATGGTGGCCAAAGAAGTTTATGGTGGTTATCAAGGTCCCCTAAGATCACTTTTGTGGATTTTTTTGGCAAATTTGATGTCCAAGGTTTATGAACAATCCTTAAGATCCAAAATAGGTCTAAAACCCTCACTAAACCCTGATTAAGACTAATTTTGGAAAATGGAGTTGGAAATGCCACCAGATGAACCATTTTGATCAGGAAACCTATTGGAACTTGGAAAGGACCCCCTAAATCTTCTCTACATGCAAATTATATTTATGAAACTGTATGACCATGTCAAAAACAAGATTTTTTTCATTGTTTTATGTATTATGCAGGCTACAAGAGGAGTCTAAGGATGAAATAAAGTTTGGATGGAATATTGAGACTTTAAATAACTAATTATGACCATTTTATTCATTGAAACAAATTCTAAGCTCCCCAACTAGGTGATTCAACTCAACTAATCCAAACTGTTCTTATGTACAAGCTAGTGAGAAGAGTGAAAAGCCTTTTTTAAACTAATTTTAAATATTTATTAATATCTATAATGCCATGGAGGGTCTTAAAAGGTGTCATACACTTCATTCCATGTATTTTCATGGATAAATAATTCTGAATTTGAAGATAAGTGTGTAGGGTGTATAAAAGGGCAGTTTTTTGGATAACAGATGATGATAACTTACTTTCAAAGGTTTCTAGAAGAACAATAATGAAACCAATGCATGAAGAGGAATTTATGATTCCCCTACCCTACATTTCAATCATAAAACCTAGTCTTCATTTGTTACAATATGTAAAAATAGGCCCAATCATGAAGGTAGTTTTTCTATGCAAAAGGAGGAGTTTTGTGCCACTTTGCATAACTTTGATGACTTGAGTTGACACTTGTAATTATATAACTTGCATGGTTCATCCCACATCATTATCACATGTAAAAATAACTCCTTGTATTATCTTGACAAGTGTCCTTATGACCCTTGAATTTCTCTTCTTCTATCTCTCTCTCTCTTAAACTTTATAAGAGTTAGCCATTTTGTCCATGTATGGGATGCTCCACCTAAGTATGGAAAATCCATGATCATTTGTATACATTTTGATCAATAAAATGATTAAGTGTTACCTCTACCATGACTGTACTTAGTGTGTGTACTTGAAGGTTTGATTTTGCTTAAGTGACACTCTTGTTTCCTTAGCATGCTAACTCATTCTTGCAACCTATTTATAGTTATAAAACTTCTTATTATAGGTAATATGAAGTGTTATTGGGATAAATAAAGGATTAAGTAAGTTTTCCTCTTCATCAATTCCATTAAGGCCTCTTGTCTAGTCCTCTTATCCTAGATGTTCATTTTGACCTCACTATGTAATATTGATGTGAGAAGTTGTAGATTAGGAAAGTGTATGTTTGGTTTGTTGCTTGATCTCAAAGTGTAATATGCATTTGTTTGGATGTCATCAATCAATTTTTTGTATCACCTCCATTATTTTAACTTTGCTTTTAGTTTATTTCTCCCTCTTTACCCCCTAAATTTTAGTTGTAGTTTGATCCATAGTGGTACATCAAGGGAGTTAGCCCTATCTAGAGACTCACTCATCCCTTAGGCTGCCCACAAGCCTAAAGGTGATTCCATTGTGCCACTTGGATGAGGAGATCCTGATCATCTCCTTAAGGGTGAAAATACACATTACAATAGTATGCTTGTAGTAAAAGGGAGCATGTTGCCTTATTGGTTCAAATTATGTGTGTTGAGAGCCTATAGCAAGAAGGTATGGTTTCATATGACAATTATGAAAGACCCTTTGTCATTAATTTCAAAGGGGGAGAAAGTTCAAGAAGGTAGATTTACCAAATTTAGGGAGTTGAAAGTGGGTAGTTTGCATAATGTTTTTCCATTAATGATAAAAGGGGAGTTTGTTGAGAAGTGTTTTCATTAATGTCAAGTTCAAGATGGATGTCATTGATGTCAAGGTCAAGGTGGATGACATTGATGTCAAGTTACATCTAGTAAAGAGGCATGGTGAAGTGGTATGTGACAAGGAAGCCAAGTGACAAGAGAGAATTTGAAAGCAACCTATTGTCTATATGTTGAGAGAAAATTTTAAGGAAACCTATTGTCTCTCTATTGAAAGAGAATTTGAATGAAACCTAATGATTATTATAATACTGATATCAAGGTTAAGTACAAGGTAAGCATGTTTATGTACTAGTCCTTGAGTATGAGGTTCTTAAGAAGCCTAGTCATAATAAGCATATTCATATCATGAGCATGTGCATAATGAGAATCAATAAGTGTGTATAGATGTATGCTAATATACAAGGAGCATGAAAGGCATGTGAGAAAGGTGTAGAACAAATAATTTTTTAAGATCA
Source organism: Torreya grandis (assembly GCA_037957365.1). Classification (NCBI taxonomy): domain Eukaryota; kingdom Viridiplantae; phylum Streptophyta; class Pinopsida; order Cupressales; family Taxaceae; genus Torreya; species Torreya grandis. The sequence goes on from JARHVA010000377.1 coordinate 4,578,258, forward strand.
TTTGTCAAGTCTTTGAATCTTGTAGGAGACTTGAAGAGGCTTGTGCATAGGATGCCTCATATTGTACATAAATGAGCATGGTGGCTTAGTGATATGGATGAATATAAGCATAAGAGGGTGTTTGAATTTGATTGAGCATATAGATGAATCAATAAATCACTTATAAGAGGTTCAAGGTGAGTCTACAGGGATAGACCCTATAGGACTAACATATAAATAGACTAGTTCTAAAATTTGCCTGACCTAATAAGGGGTCATGAAGTTTTATCAAGACCTATGAAGGATGAAAAGTAGTGATAGATAATGTGATAAGTTTTTTGATCCTGTGACTAAGGTGGAAATTACATGGACAATGGCTAGAAGGTCAGTTTTAAGGCCTAATGAGACTTGCAAGTCAAGAGCCTAAAGAACAAAGAGACAACTGGCAGCCTGATGGAGTATCAAGATCAAATTCCAAGATAATAATGGAAAAATTAGAATTTATAGAGGTATTTCATGTTTTTATAGGTATGTTGACCAAGTTTTAGGTCAAATTATGCAAGAAAAGGCATGGAATGTGGTTTTAAGGCTTCTTATGTGCATAGAATAAAGGATTCTCAATTTGAGAATAACTTTTATGTACTCATTGGCACGTGTAACCTCTACATTAAAACTTAATACATTAATGGTATATTTAGAAGTGTCCTAGCTCAAATTTTAAAGCATTGGTTTCTAGAATAAGGGCCTACGCTTTATGAATGATTGTTAAGACTATAAGATGGTCTTAACCCTCTATAAAACCCTAACAATGACCTAAAATGAAATATATTGATATAAATGACTTATAATGTATTTGATGACCTATTTTTATGATTATATAATGTATTTGACTCTTATAGGTACCTCTAGGTTGTATTAGTCTATCAAGTGTGTGAGTGGACCCTATAGGAAAAGCCATGTTTTTAATAAATTTGTTATAATAGGAAAAATTTACCAAGTTAAATTTTATAAATGGATGTAATTTTAAGCTTGAGACATATATATTATGTACATGGTGGTTTATGAGAGTGTTATATAGTTAAAATATGTTAAACTAGTCATAGAAGTTGACTTATCGCTAAAAGACCTAGTGATGCAGATAGTGAGAAAAACCAAACAAAAGTGGGAATGAGATTATGGATGTGTTTTCATAGAATAGGGATGGTTATAAATGCATGGGTTTTTTTTTAGTACCTATATTACATATTCATATTGATTATATGTTTTGGAAGTCAGTGGATATGTTGAGAATATTACTCATAAGTTGACCTATCTTGTGTAGATTAGACAGTGAAGGTGTAAGGTTGTGAGACTAGTTTACAAGACCAAAGTTGCAAATTTACCATAGTATATTTATATCTAATAGTTTTATAATGATCTTATAGGATAATTCACATGCATCAAAGTCTCTTAAATTGTCTACACATGTGTTGAATATCATTACCACCATGATTATGTTTTAAGACAAACTGGTAGTGATGGGTAAGCAAGTTGTAAGTGATGAGTTGGAGGTCCTCTTACCTTTAATAAAGCATAAAATTCACATGTTTTTGTTATTTTTTAATTTAATGACCTATCCATGATTTTTATAATCTTGTAAATTAGTATAATAGGTTGGAACATTGAAGTCAAATTGGTTTGTCTGACTGAGTGAAACCTGTGAGAGAAAAGGTCAACTTATTGGTCTACAAGACTAATAGTTATCATTAGTTATAGTGATATTTTTTATGTAGGTTAATTTTATGATGATTTAAGATAATTTTCATACATTTAAATACCTTAAGAGTTCTCCTATATGTGTCAAAATTTAAAGGTTCTATGATTGTGTTTTGAGACCAATTGGTAGTTCTAAGTAAGCTACTTGGAGAGAAAGGTTTGAGCACTTTTACCTTGGGTTGTGAGATATAATTCACATATTTATGACCTTTAGGTCACAAATATTCTTTTTAAAGGTTTTTTTCCATGGTTTTTTGTCAAATTTTTGTTTTTTACTTCAATTATTTTTAATAGAGTTTATGGGTTTACACAGGGCCAATATGAACTATTTCAATGATGTTCTCCAAGTAGTGATTTGAGTTTAAAAGTGTATTTATAGCCTATATGAACTTATAAAATATATATTTATATGTAATAAAATGTGTTTATTCCTTTTAAAGTTTTTTAATTTTCTTTAAAACAATCAAAGGATAACATGTGCTAATTAGGCATAATGGGATTAGGTCTCCATGAGACCTAAAGAAGAGATAAGGCCAATTTGAGAAAGGTCAGATATAAAGGGATTCAAATCACATTTTATACATGTATATGAAGTTTTATAATATCTATTCTTTGGTCAAACTAAATATGATAAGAGTGCTTGGATGACTAATAAGGATATGAACAAGAAAAGTCTTATATATATACTAGGCATTTTTTGGCATAATGAGGTTGAAGTGTGAGTAGATGTGAAGAAAAGAAGAATAGGATTGTGTGAGATTAAAAAAGTGGTGAAAATTATTAATTAAATTATATAACTCATTTATAGACATCTACAAGGTTTCATGAGTGCTTTCATGACTATCTTAATCCATAAAAGGGATAATTGAGTGAAGAAGGTAAAGGATAATTTTTGCTTGTATGAGAGGCAGATTTGAGTGTGTTAGAACAAAAGAAGACCATCATCAGTTGTGATAGGTAAACAAGATAAAGGTGGATATTTCTATAGTGTTGATTAAATGGGTTATTGATCATCAAGGTAGTTATATCCTTCTAGCAAGTTGATGCTTTCTAAAGTCAAGTTGGTGCTTGATAAATTTAGGGGTTGGTGCTCCTTGTTGGGTTGGTAATCAACTAAATTTTATTCATGGTTTTATAGGACATGTTTTCCAAGCTATTTTTAGTGGGTTTTATTCCCCTTGAGGGTTTCCCACATACATATTATGTTTATATGTTTCATGATTTTGTATATTGGTGTTTATGCTTGCTAAAGATGAACATGTTTGTCTAAATGATCTATGATTGCTTAAGTAAGACTGTTTAAAGTATTATAGACTGATTCACCCCATGTCTCAGTAATTTTTTTCCAACATAACTTGTCTCATCTTAAACCTCTTTTGAATATAATTATATCTTGTTAGTTACTTGCTTCATACAACTTTATCTAATACCACTATATGAGTATAATGTTCAACCATATATACTATGCACAAAATTTTCTATATAGATTATATAAACTTCATTCAATGACTGACTATATAAAGTTTGTGTATTTAATATATATGGTTGTACATGGACTTTCTGACAAACTTTGAAAAAGATAACCCAATAGCTCAATATGCTTATATAAGTATGTATGGCTATAGGAAACTCCAAAAATTTCAAAAATTATAAACCTATAATTAGCTTGTCTACAAGATTAAATAAATCAACCAATAAATATAAAATTTCATTAACAAATATCTATGCAAAACTCTTCTACTAGGTACATATAGCTATTTCAAATAATTAACTATGCCTTATATTTATTTAATAAGGTTCATAAACATAGTCTAAACAATGATTCTACCTTTGTAGAAGTTCAAGAGATTTTCTAGGTTTAGTTCTTATAGTGAAGGTAAGACTAGGTGAGAGATCTCTAAATCACTATGAGTGAGTGTCAATATGTCCAATAAATTATACAAACAAAATACATTTCTCCAATTTCTCAAAATTAAAGACTCATCATAACCAAAAAATATAAATTATTTTTGCACACTTTCACATAATTGAGTCAACCAATAAGAGCATTCAATGGTAGACATGAATTTACTGAAACTATTTCTCCACAAAGCTTTATGGGTGCATGTAACTAGTTCATCCTCAATCTTATAGGCTTGTGGATGTAAGTGAGTTCCATCCCTAGGTTCGTAAGAGTGACATTTAATTAAACCATAAATATTTTTGTATATGCAAGAGCAAAATATCAAATAAAGCCTTGTACACCTTTTTATTTTATAATTGGTTTAGTGGGGTGACCATAAATGACCAAGGAGATACCATTATATGCATTTAAACAACCATAAATTATAATCTAGGTAAAAAATAGTTATAAATTATATTTATAGATTAGAATAAATGAGAATAACATAGTCCATATATATTCAGGTAAACACATAATATTTATGTCTTTAAAATTAAAATACACCACTTACCTGGTTATCGAGGATAATAATGGTCATCGTTCAAATATAAATAATGGTAATCCTTTTTTCCTTAATAATGCTTCCAACTTCTTTTCCCATGTGTGTAACTCTTTAAATCTCTCTTTCTTATTCTATTTTCTTCCCTCCCTTCATGTTTTGCATGCCCTAGGATCTCTCCTAGATCTCTACAAGTTCCCCAAGTAGAACTTGAATTCCATAAATGCATAACCATCTTATTGTAGATAGTTTGAGTTTCATTTTATACCATTTAGCATGATGATTGCATGCAAATTCCATGCACTATTCTCTCCATCAAATGGTGAATTCAAATCCTATAATGATAGTAAATGACCTAATTTCTTCCCAAGACTTTAAACTAACCCTAATTTTTGGGTTCAAACTTGTGCATGGTAATGATTCATGCCAAAACCCAAACATTAACTAAAATATAAAATTCTAAACTATTTTCCTATGTTTAATTTAATACATTACAAAATGAAACTTTCTTGGGTGTATTTTGTCCCATATCCCCTAGGCCACCAAAAATGGGTTAATTAGATCCAAACAGACCTTACATATTTAGATACAAATAAAATGGGTTAAATAACAACTTACATTTTATAGATTTAAAATGATCAAGTTAAATTAATATTTAATCATAACTTATCAAACCAATATTTAGTCTGCATATTAGTTCCATATATATTAACATATCAAAATTGCATAGTAGGTTTAATAAATAACACCAAAAATAAAATCTATATTCAAATTGGTTTTGACAAGTCATAAATAATATTATAGGAATGGAAATGAAATTTTATTTCATGATTCAATTTGGAAATGATAAAGCATTACAATAAATAAGCCAAAGAATGACTTATCAGTTCATCTACCAATAAGTCCTTTCAAATACTTATAAGAATCTTGAGCTACACACTACAAGATGAAAGCAAACATGAAACTACACACTACAAGACACAAGCTAGACACCTAGGATTAATAACAAATATATACAATATTGTTACATCCCCCCTTTATCTATAGATGTCTTTGTTAGACCAAGAATTCATCTAAGATTTTCAATTTTTTCTTGTCCAAGTAATTTTGTCAAGATGTCTGTTGGTTGCTTTGTTGTCGGGCAATATTGTAACTTGACATTGCCATCTTTCACATAGTGCTGAAACAGATCAAATTTGGTATTGATATGTTTGGTTTGGTTGTGAAAGATTGGATTCTTTATCATCTATATTATAGAATTTTTTTAATCATGAGAGGTGTTAATGAAACCTATTGGTCCTACACATCTAAAAGAAACATTCCAAGCCACAAGATCTTTCTAGTTACCTCTAAAGAGGCCATATATTATGCTTCTATTGAAGAATTTGTTGGCACTAATTGATTCATGGATTTCTAACTGAAAATATTTTTTCTAAAATTCATCAAAAACCCTAAGGTGGACATTCCATCTTCATGATCACTTGCATATTTAGAATTTGAATACCCAACCATTTGGAAGTCTCCTACCCTAGAGTATTTGAGCCCAAAATTATGTGTTCCTTTGAGATAACTAAGGACCCTTTTTGTTGCTACCCAATGATTATCCCTGGGTTGTTGTATGAAACTTGAGAGGACACCAACCATAAAGGAGATATTTGGTTAAATTATGGTCACATAAATTAAACTTCCAATGAGTTGTCTATATTTAGTGGCATCAACCAAATCTATTGAATCTTTAGATGTCATTTTGAGATTTTGTTCCATGGGCATGTTGAGAGGCTTACAATCTTCCATTATGAACTTGTTCAAAATGTCACCAATGTACTTTTACTAAGTGATGAAGAAATAATTTGGTTTTTGAATTCCTTCAATACCTAAATAGTAATGAAAATAACCCAAATTAATAATTTCAATGCTTTTCATCAAATCTAATTTGAATTTTCTAGTGTACCATTCATTGTTCCTTGTGATGAGCAAATAATCAACATACACCAATATAGTACAATTATTTTATCAACTAGTTTGATGAAGAGAGTTGTATATTCAAACTTAAAACATTTGAAGTTCATGTTCATGAGTTCTTCAACTAGTTTTTTGTACCATGGTTGAGAGGATTCTTTCAAACCATACAATATTTTTTCTAGTTTTCACACTTTGTGTTGTTGTGTGTTTAATGTAAAGCCTTTAGGTTATGTCATGTACACATTTTTATTGAGCTCACAATTCAAGAATGCATTTTGACATCTATTTGGTGAACTTTCCATCTATTATGAGCTACCAAAGCCAACATGGTTTTAATATTAATCCATTTTGTTGTAGGTGTAAATCTTTCATTATAGTCAATTCTTTGTTTTTTATCATACCCCTTTATGATAAGCCTTGTTTTGTACTTGTCAAGTGAGCCATCAACCTTATATTTATTGTGGTAGACCCACTTACAACCAATCAATTTGTAGCCATATGGAAGATCAAATGACTTCCAAATCTCATTTTTTACCAATGCATTATACTCATATTTCATTGCTTTTCTCTAATATTCAATCTTCCCAACCTATTTGAAAGATGTTCATTCTGAATCAAATGCAACATTGAGGTATTCTTCTAGAGAACCATTCAAGTTGAGATTTTCAATTCTATCTTGAATTTCTTCAAGGGACTTGTCTGATTGTGATGTAGCTACATGTGCACTTCTTATGCCTATTTTTTCATCTTTACCAGGTTTCACATCTTTCAATGTTTGAGTGACCCATTTAGGCATCCATTTCTATGTTTTAGGTGTTTTGAGTTCATCCTCTAAATTTGCATCACTTTATGCCCTCTATTCTAGTGGCCCTTGTTCAATGTCTAATGAAGTTTCACTCTCTCATTCAAGAGGCGTTTCAAGCTCATATATATGAGATAATATAAAATTAATAGATTCTTAACTGTATGTCCCTAACTCATTATCTAGAACATCCAAATCACTCTCTTTATAGACATAAAAATTTGCATACTTGTCAAGTCAACTTAACCATTGATTAATATGCTCTTTATCCTTTGCAGTCTTAAAAATGACAACTTCTCTTATGACAAAAACTTCTTCTATTTCTCATTGTATAGCTTGTATGCCTTGGAGGATTCAAAATATCCCAAATAGATGCATTTTTTACTCCTGTGGTCCAATTTATTTCTCTTCTCCTTTGGAATCAATATGTAACAAATGAATCTAAAAATTTGAATATGGTGTACTAAATCATCCTACCACACCTATGACAACCTGTAAAATGCATTAAGTTGAGCGTATTATTTACTCAAGCAAGGTGTCTTAATTAATATTTATGATATGTAGCTACATGTTGGAAGATAATGCTACCCTATTCATTTTCTATTTTGGTTCATTGTATTTTTGATCTTGTTGCATTAATGTTGATGTGTTTCATCTTCCAATAAGACAGTGAAATTCATACTACTATCATAATTTACCAACTATGCTTTGCCTTATCAATTGCGTACCACTTCCCTCTCATTGTGTTGGCTATTTGGTGGGTGTTTCATATAATCTTGTCAGTTTATAAAAATTCATAACAGTCAAATGAGAATCACTATACCTATTATTGAAAGCTATAAAGTTGCTTCAGGGGTTACACATGGTAGTCATAAACTAAAGCATGGTAGTCCCAAGTAGTAGTGTGGAAATTGTTAAGAGTCATTTTTTGTGGTTGAAGCTTTTATTAGGCATAGACTATCAAAGAGGCCATACTTTTCATCAACCATATTTTATTTTGACATTCTAATATTGGAATCATATGTCAAATTCAAGGACAAGGTATTTTTTAATCTTTTTTATTAAAAAAGTAGAATTTTAATTTTTCTTTTAAATGCTATATTTTTCAAATTTTGAAAAACATTTAAATTTGAAAAACATTTAAAATTTGAGTATTTTTTTTAAATTTCCTTAAGCAAGCTACTCTCAAAAAATTTGGTAATTTTCATTCCACTTATAAATGGGTAAATTTCATCCTAATTAATCATCATTCCACTTATAAATGGGTAATTTTCATTTTAATTATCAATGTTCCATGTTACAATCTTTTTTTATACACAGAACTCTACATAGTTGTTGATTAGTCATCTAATGATTGTTGAAAGCCAAACAACTCATGGAAAATATGGAGTAAGATAGGAAATAAATTATCCAAGTATTTAATAGGTATGAAATGGTCAAAAAATTATTTTATCCCTTTTAGACTCTTCTCAGTCTTAGATAAGCTTGTTCCTAATTAGACTAGGGTTTAAGACTTAAAAGTGAAATATTTGGTGATTCCACCCTTAGAATATCATGAAAATTTAGGATATGATGTGTTTTGACATAAGTTAAAATATTAAAGAGGTTTTATATCTATATCATACCATATAATATGATATTACTAAATATGTGCTATTAGGAGGCCTAAAAGACCTAATTTTAAAAGAGATTAAGTGAGTTGGAAGGTCTAACTTGAGAGTTGGATTGTGAAACTTATTTTGAAGCTAAAGGGACTTAATGGGTACTTAAAAAATGTTTTGGTTTGTTGAGAAACCCTATAATTTTGTATAAATAATGATTTTTAAGTGTTTTGAAGGCTAAAAAGAGAACTATCTTCCAAGTTAACACAAAGTGTATATGAGAGAATAAAGATGGAATGAAGCATTATGTTGAGTTGGTGCAAGCTTATTATGACCAATAAATACCACACATGGTCTATGAACTTGTTAATGGAGTTACAAATAAGAATGAAGGTTATGAAGCCTTATGGAGTTGAGTAGGCCCATGGTCTATTATAAAGGCAAATAGTGATTATGTTGAATGAGGATGTTGGGAAAATGGGTGAGATGTTAGAGTGTTAGAAAGGTATGGAATAAGAATGAATTCAAGTGATGATAATTGCTAGAGTGCAAATCCTTATGAGATAGTACTAATACTTAACCATGCAATCTTAAAAGGAACTAGTTATGATACAAGATTTAATAGCAGATATGTGAATGTAGATTCTAAACAAGAAGGACCTATAAAAAGTAGAGTTTGATTTAGATCTGCATTAAAAGCTCAAAAATTTGAGAAGTAAAAATAGGAGAGTGTTGAGTAACTAAAAAAAAGGTGGTCGATAGATCCATAGCATATAATAGTAAATACTACACAAAATGTGGTCAATAGGGTAAAGAATAGAGGAATAACTCCCATACCCAAACTAACCAATCTAGAAAGTTACTTCCTAGTCACCCAGTTAACCTGCACACATAAGAAAGATTCTCCATGAAAGTAGGAAAAATCTAAGTGAGGGTAAAAATATCATAATAAATTAACATGGTAAAAAATAAAACCCCTACTCTAACACCCCCTAATAAGCACAACTTGGGTGGGTAGTGTAAAAAACTAAGTCTTGAAAACTAGGCTTGATGAGGTACCCATGTACAAAGCAATCTCTCATAAAGTAGAGAAAAGAAGAAAACATGTAGGAAAAAACTCCCCCCGCCCCCGCCCCCCCCCCCCCCCCACCCCCCCCGCCCCACAAAAATAAAATGGAGATATAAAAAGAAGAGGCTAGAAGGCCCCCCAAAAGATGATGTTGTAGTGTCTTAAACCTCAGGAAGAGCCCACAAGTGAACATACTTGATTTCCATGAAAGGTTTGATGAATATGTCTATAATTTGTTCTATCATATGGAAATATCGTATATCAATGATGTCACTATGAGTAATTTATCTAATGAAATACATGTGAATCTTTGTGTTTATTTTTTTGATGCTAGACCAGATTCCTATAAATTTGAATGGTACTCTGGTTGTCATAATAGATGGTGGTAGGCCATCTGAACTAGATACCAAACTTTGTGAGAATCCCATAAATCTAGATGGACTCAGTGGTAGAATTTATAACCCCCTATACTATACCCTAGTAAATGATACATCAATAGCATTCTAATTATCACTCAACCAATTAATCAAACTTGAACTAATGGAGAAAATATAACTTGAAGTGGACTTGTGATTCTAAATATTACCAGCCCAATCTGAGTTAGTATAGCCAATAAAGTCAATGTTAGTTCCAACTCTATAGTGAATCTTGAATCTATGTATGCCCTAAATTTAATGCAAGATCCTCTTAAATTATGTGCAATGCAACTCATGGGGTTCTTACATGAATTTATAAACTAAGCCCACTATGTATGATATGTCAGGTAGATAAGGCTACCAATAAGTTATTGATACAAGGTAGAATCAACCAAAGGTGAAGTGAAATATTCCTCAATCTTAAATCCAGATAGAAAAGGAGTTATATTTGGCTTATAATCATCCATGTGAAACCAATCTAGTAAATAAAGAGAATACTTAGGTTATGCAAGTGTAATCCTTAAGTTAGACTAATAAATATGAATCCTAAGGAAGTAGTGTAACAAACCCCATTATATCATGTAAAATTTATCCTGAATATCCCTTTTCACCACTATAATAGATGAAGAAGAGATACTAGTGATCAAAAGATCATCAACATAAATAAATAAAATCAAGAGTGAATCATCCTACCACAATAGATAGATGTTCATATATGAATGGCATCTAGTGAATCTTGTTGAAAGAAAGAAGGAATCCATATTGGCATACCAATCCTAAGGGGCCTATTTGAAGCTATAGTTAGATTTATGGATTTTGAATACAAGGGAAGAATTCTCAACAAAGCCCAAAGGATGATCCTTGTAAATCTCTTGCTAAATATCACCATGAATAAATGCACTCTTCACATCCATATGATGAACATCCCAATGATTGGTTGAGGCAATATCAAGTTTTATTATGATGGAGATCATTTTGGTGATTGATGAAAAGGTCTTTGTGTAACTGATACCAAACACTTATGAGAAACCCTTGGTAACCAACCATGCCTTAAAATTGTAAATAGACCCATCTCCTACATACTTAGTCTGATATATCTATCTACATCAAAATATCTTTATTATGTTAAAAAAAAGTGTCAAATCCCAAGTATGATTCTTCATTAAGGAGTTATACTCCTCATACATGGTAGAATCCCACTCAAGAATAACTAATGCCTCTCAAAAATTCTATGGATCTAAGGTAGTGGTATAAAATGCATGTGGCCCAGTCTAAAACTTTGAATGTGTCCTCATGTCATCTAAAGGATCCCAAACCCATTTAAATGTGTTCTATAATGTGTGCCTAGTATAAAAATGACCATAAGTGGATGAGTCAGGTAGAGAAACATCATCCTCTAAAATGTGGTAAAAAGGAGATGGAGATGAATCCCTATCACTTCTCTCATTATTAGAACTAGAATAAGTATTTTTAACCTCTATAATGTGTTTAGGTTGATCTAAATCATATGAGTCAAAACTAAGTGAGTATAATTAAGTGGGATAAGTGTCAAGTCTATTGGACTCTCCTAAAAATGAACACTTCTATCAATGAATAACTCATGTGTGGTCAGATGAAGAAGGCAGTACCCATTGACACCATTTGGGTAACCTAATAAGATGCAAGGCTTACTCTAAGGTTCCATAGCCTTTTATTTATTATTAAGTATGCATGCCATAACTATAGATTTAAAAACCCTAAAGTTCTCAACTATAAGTTTCCTATTATGTCATTCTTAAAATGGACTTATAATTTTTAAATCTTTGTGAGGAACCCTATTCTAAATGTAGTAGGCACAATTAATGGATTTGGCCTAATATTAAAATACCAATGACTCATAGTGGATCATATAGTTAGCTATCTCTTTCAAGGACATATTCTTGTATTTTGAGACTTTCTTCAATTAAGGACTATAAGGAGCTGTATACTATAAATCAATCCCATTTGATATGGAAAACTTATCAAACCTATTATTGACACACCCACCTCCATTATTAGTTTGAATAATGTTTATGCATTTCTCATATTATTTATTTATAAGAATTTTGAAGTCTTAAAACTTGATAAAACTTTATATTTCTACCTATGTAAGTGAACCCATTTGTATCTCAAGAAATCATCAATGAAGGTAAGGACATACTTAGCCCTTGTGAAAGATATATTGGGAAAAGGCCTAGATACATGAATTTGTGCTAAATCCAATGCTTGTGAATCCCTCCAAGCTTTACCTTTGTCAAATTTCACTTTGGGATGATTCCTAAGGTTGTAACCTTCATAAAACCACTTAGAGAAATGGACTTTAGGTAAGCTTATGCCCATGCCATTTTTGTTGATTTATTATAGTTAGCACTAGTTGAGGTGGCCAAACCATTCATGCCAAAGTTTTCTAACTCTATATGATTGAGTCAAAAATGTATTTGGAGAAGAATTAGGTGAAAAATGTGAGAAAGTATATAACCCATATTGGTGATATACCCTACCCACTACCACTTAGAATCATTGTGTAACTCTCAGATTATGATTGAATCTAGTGAAAACTCTACGTTCATGCCCTTACTGATGTGAGTGATTTGGTACACTGATAGGAGATTAGTTTAAAGTGATGGAATGCTTAGAATATTTTTGAATGTTCCTCCATCCATTTCAACATACCCTGTCCCTATAGCTTCTACTGAAGTGTCATCACCCACAATGATAAATAACATGCTATAAGGATCTAAGGAATAAAAATCAACTTGTGAACATCCCATATGGTTGTAAATACCCAAATTAATAACCCATGAAGATTTTGGAGCTACAACTGCTACAAGAGCCTTTCCCTTTCTTTCTCTTTACCTTTGCCTTTTGCCTTAGAATAACTTGAGTTGATGAATTATGCTTGATAGACTTAAGAACAACTATGTTATTTTTCTCTATAAGATGAGTTATGTGAGCAAATTATTTCTTCATGAACTTGTGTTCATCATTCCCATTTTTCTCATAATAGGCACACTTAACCTTCTCTTTCATAGGTTTTTCATTAGAAGACAAGGTTTCAATGGTTATTTTGATAGATCTTGATTATTTCTTCTTCTCTTGATCCTTATTATTATTATTATTATTATTATTATTATTATTATTATTATTATTCTCTTTATTTGAAGTCTTTGCTTTCCCATTCCTAGTAATTAGGAATTGAGGTTTTGTGAACTTTAATGTGTCCATCTGTATTAACTTGTCTTACTCCTAAGTTAGTTTAGCAACAAATAAATCTATAGAGGGCATTTTCTATGTAGTGCTTATATCACTTTTAGTGGCATGAAGAGTAGAGACAAAGATAGAGTAATCAGGACCTAACTTAGAGAGTATAAAAAGAATTATTTGGTCATATTTCTTTTCTATTCCACATTTTTAAAACTATAATCTCAAAGACTTGAACTTGGTGAATAAATATTGAAGGGTTTCAAAGTTGCTAAGACTTACGCTGATAAGCTCATTTTCAAGTTCATGACCTCTCATTACATCTAGCTTCCCAAAAAAATATCTAGGATGGTCCATACTTCATTAGGAGATTTAGCAGGTTCTAAGTGAAAGAGAATATTAAGAGACACAAAAAGACATAATAATCCACATGCTTCATCACAATGATTATACCACTTAAATTTTTTTACATATGTACTAGGTTTAATTTTATTTTCCATTGTAGTATTATTTAAACCCTTGATCTTTAATATAATTTTCATTTTTGTTTTCTATTCATAGTAGCTAAATTGCATTAGTGAATTAATTAAACTTGTGTCTATTATGCAGAAATAAATTTTAATGGTTGTAGTTGAAGTTATTTTTGTTGAAGAAATGAAAGTGCAAGTAGAAAGAAAGAGTAATTCAAAAAATAGTACACCCCCCCCATAAAATATAAAATGGTGAACCCACCCTTGAATGTTTAAAATAATGTACACTCGAAAGATGTTAGGTATAACTGAGAATGTGTCTAGAGCAACCAGTGAAAATGTCAAAAAGATATGATTTGTAAGACAAAGGGACATTGAGCTCAACTAATAATGTGTCCAAAAGAAGTATACACAATGAGAAATCAAGAGAGAGAGTTTTATTTTAAATGTGAGGGGGTTTCATCATCTTCTAAATTAGACCTCACCCTCCAATCTTAGACAAGCAAAAATATGAAGATATTTTAACTGATAACTTTATGTCTTTTTTAAAAACTCACAATATATTATTTTTTATTATATATATATAACTCCTATAAAAGCTAATGACCTCCCCATAATATTTTTTTAATACAAAACAAAAGGGACCTCCTTAAAAATGTCAATCTAATGAAAAACTCCTACTAACAATAATTTTTTTAATAAAAAAATCAAAATAATTATCACTTATTTATAAAAAGACAACTTTCACAAAACATTATCTTCAAATATTTCAATGTTAATGAAATATTAAGATTCCATTTAAGTCTTAGAGTAAAAGTGCTTTATTAACTTTCCCACGAAAAGAAAAAAAACCATGAATTTATTTCATGAGTGGTATTGAAAACCACATTCATTCAAATGTGTGATTTTTGACCCAAAAAATTACTAAGTTGAAAATAGGTGGAGGAAAGAGGTGTGTGACTCCTTGAGGAGACTAGAACATAAGCAAATATGGTCTTGATATCCATGTAATAGTAGGAAACCAGGACACCAATGTAGAGGCCATGTGAAGCTCAGGTAGGGTGAGTTGTTTGTAAGTTGATGACATTAAGAAGGTTATTAAACATGCCATGGAAGGATAAAGGTTTGAAAGATGCCAATGTCTTATTTGTCCTCCTCAGTTAATAGGCTTGCAAAATATGAAATGATGTCTTGGTTTACTTTACCCAGATTAAAAATTAGTCTAAAAAAATGTTTTGTTTTGACCTTTCTTTCTCCATGTAGAAATGGAGATTGGTCTTTAATAGGTTTTAGCTTGTTTACGTCGGGGTCAAAGAGGGATCTAAATATATATTTAAATCCTTGACATATCAATCAAACCTAGACTCACACTTTTTTACATACAAATAGAAAGACACCCATAAAGATAAATTATGACAATGGAGGAAAAGACAAGGTTTATTTTAAATAATAAACCCATAATTTTTAAGTAAAAAAGGCCCTAATAATTTTATTATTTTTTGATATTTAAAAAAACCCTTGAATTTTTTTCAAACCCTCTAAAAATTACCTCAAATGTGAATGTGTGTGTGTGTGTGTGTGTGTGTGTGTGTGTGTGTGTGTGTGTGTGTGTGTGTGTGTGTGTGTGTGTGTGTGTGTGTGTGTGTGTGTTTGTGTGTAACTAGATTTAAAAATGATACTAACAACATAACCAAGTATATGATTACTAAGTTGGCTTTGATATCATATTAGGGTTGACTCCAAGTTATGGATATGTTGAATACACAAGTCGAGTGATTACATGAACTAAGTAGGTGCATACCAAAAAATAGTTGAAAGCAAAATGAAACAATAATGCAAGAATATTGCATAAGACAAGATTGGATCCAAAATCCAATTTTCCATAAACAAAGTTCACAAATATAAGAAGTACAAATAGGAGAGTGTTGAGTAACTCCTTCAAAAAAGTGGTTAGTAGACCCCTAGAATAGAATAGTAACTCCATAAAAGGTGGTTAATAGGACAAAGAATAGTGGAATAACTCCCATTCCTAGAATAGTCAATCAAGGGAATTACTTCCTAGTCCCCCAGTTAACCTACACACATAGGCAAGCTTCTCCATGAAATTAGGAAAACTCCAAGTGAGGGAAAAAATCCATAATAAATAAATATGGGAAAAAATAAAACCCTACTATAACATCAATGTTTTTCTATTTATATGAATATTTAAACAAAGCAGCTATAAACACCCTAGTTTGTATTAATGCCAAGAGGCATACTTTAAAATCTTTCATTTTTTTAAAATGTTTTAAATTAAAACTTGATTCGTATCTATTTTACAAAGGCACTTTTCCAAGATTTAAATTTAAACTTAAAATGCCTTTTAACCTCTTAGTCTTTATCTAATCCATATGCAAATATCTTTAATTCAATGTGTGTGTGTGTGTTTTCAAATCTTAGAAAAATATTCAAGTTTATCTACAAATTGAAATTCACTCTTATACATATAGTTTTTTTTTTTGGTTTATGAATTAAAACTCAAATATTTTATTGTGCTTCTTTGTTTTTTATTCAAAATTTCAAAAAAAAATGAAAATTAAAAAAAAAAAAAAAAAAAAAAAGTTAAATAAAATCCTTCGCCAAGATTTTATGATTTATATCATTTGATTTTTTTATTACACCAATAAAATCTTAAAAGCATTTATGTATGTATATCTATATGTATATGTATATGTGCATATGCATATGCATATGTATATGTATATGTATATGTATATGTATATGTATATGTATATGTATTTATGCATGTATGTATACATGTATGTATGTATTGGTTTGAGAATTAAAACAACAATTAATGTCTTATAAAATCAATATCTGATGCTTAGATTTTTTCACGTAAATTTGGTATTTTGGTGTGGGATAAAATTTATAATTTAATTGACACATCATTGATTGGTTAATGAATTAAAATTCAATGTTTTTTCCTCAACAACCAACACAAAGTTATTTTTTCTCTTGTTTACTTTATTGTTAAACTATTTGAATTTTTATCAAACCACCAAAGTTCAAGAAAAATGGCAAGTGAAAAATAAAGAGGCTTTTGGTTTGATTGGCATGGCTACAAACCACTGATTGTATGTATACATTTATAGTTATTCTCTTGAATCCGTTACTCAATCAAAACTTAAATTTGTGTATGATGTTGTGAATGAAGATAGAAAAATTTAAATTCAAGATTAACTTTCATATTTGTAATATAATCATTTTAAAACTATGGATGATTTCTTGACAAAATTTTATTCTTTGTATTTTCAATTATCTAGTTTGTGTGTTAAAATTTTATATTTACATTTAAGTCATTTTATTATGAAAAAGTGCTTACCTATCCCCTTTCATCCTTTCATTACAAATATTCATTCACAACTTGTTATTCCTACATTAGTTGATCAATTGGCATTTGATTTATTTTACACTTTGTTATGTCAATAAAAATAAAAGTTAATTTAATTTTGTAGTCTAAAAACTAATGAATATGCTTTTGTATCTAAACACCAACATAAGAGTGATAAAGAAAATTCTAAGTCTAATAATAAAATGATAAAAAAGACTACAAGTCTAGCTCGAAACCAAATTTTTTTTAGAATGTATTGTAATAAAACCAATCAAGATGAATATCATTATTTTCATAAACAACAAGACATTTAAAATGGTAAGCTAAAAATAAGCATTGTTTCTACTACTTGTTTCACCTTTTTATTTAGCACTTTAAAGTGTCTAGTTTTTACTTTGTCTCTTTTGCATACTTATTGTATTGTAAATTTTCTTAGATCAAATGCCTTTATTCTTGGAGATTTTCTAAACAATATTTTTTATATAATATTTTGTCATATTTGCCTATAAGTTTCTTTTTTTTATTATAGGTAAAGGGGAGTTTTTTTAAAATCAACTCTACCCTTTTACAATGGAGTTATAGATAAAAACAATGAAATCCACACAAAGATCCTCTACCAATGGAAAATGAAACTGGTTGCAGATATGTTGTGAATACATTGTGCAAATGCTGCAAACCCTTAAGAGACACAAATAAAAATAATCCCTTATAAACATTTTATTTTTGGTATATAAGGGTCATAATAAGAGGTTCTAACTTCTTCTATCCCTTTCCTTTCTTCTTGTTACACACCATAGTCCAATCTCCACCTTCTAGAGTATCTACTAGTTTTTGGGTCTTCAAACCCTCAAATGAATTTGGAATAGCATCTAAAAAAGCTTCATTAGGTTCAGCTTTCTTCTCTTCCATGTTTCCCAAATAATATTTTCCTTTCTCCTCCTCCCCATATTTCACTTTTTCATGGATCTCATCCCTTTTAATATCTACAGCTTTGTCCTCATCTTCGCACTCAAGATAATTTATTTCCTCCATCATGAGATGATTGGGCATGGAATCCTTCCACCAAGAGGTACCCATATTTTTTTTAGAAATTTGACACAAACTAACCATATGCCCTATGATAAAACATCTTCTAAAATGGAAGGGAATTCCTCCATAATCAAGAACTTGAGTCCAAACAGGATTCTAGAATTTTAAATCAATGGTAGCAGGGAGTTTAGAAGATAAGTCCATAAAAACTAAGATTATACAATATGTGGTATGAAGATAACTCATGGTAGATCCATCCATCCCCATCATCTCACCCAAAGACTTACCTATAGATGAGAGACAAGTTTTGGACCAAAATTATAAGGGAAGGTATGATAGATGTACCCAAACTATCCTGAAATTGAAAGATTATATCAAAGGGTTGAAGGAGGGAAACCATGGCTTTGTCAAGAAAATATGTCGATCTAGAAACCAAATTTGGTCTTATATTATCACATTTTTTTATTTTGAAATATTAAAGGCAATAATGATAAAACCTCATTGTATGGGTAGATCTCCAGACTACCCTTCATGATGGGTATCAAATTTTTAGATATCCATTTGTGAAGCATTAGGAGACTAGGCCAAAACCTATCAAATCTAAAAATAACACACTGATCCATGAACTAGGCTTCATTTTCAAAAAACATTTTCCATTTCCTTTTCCTCAAAAGAGATATTTTTGTTTGTAGGTTCCATCAGTCTTTTTCCCTTACTAGATGCCACTTCATCAAAGGACTTATGATTTTTTCTAGTATCTAAAACAAAGTTATTTATTTTTATTAAAGAGTCTTCAACTAGATTGAAATCCTCTATCTCCTCCAAGTCACCATTCCTACTATGTCCTCTTATCATGGCTAGAATAAGGATTTTTGAAGGGATTCCCATCTCTAAGTTGACCAACATAGCCCCCCCTAATGATAGAAGATCAACCTATTTCTTTGCTTACCTCAACCTCCTAACTATCTACTAAAGAATAGGAGTAACCTACATAAATCAGTCTAAATAATCAAATCCCTTGATTATAATCAAGTAATTCAAGAATCTGACACATATCAATAATATTGTAGTAAATCTATTTATGCTCGATCTAGGTGATATCTGATCATAAACTCCACTTCCATCCTTAGACTTGGAACATACTATAACCTATGAAATAAATGGAGAGTTCAAATTCATCATGAGTGGGAGAGTTTCATTTCATTTGCATATAAGTTTCTTTTTATGATTTGACTAACCTCCTTTTGCCTGTGTAGGATTAAACACTTTGGAAGTTGTCTCTTATCTCTTCTTAAATATAACTTTAACACATTTAATGTAGATCCTAATTTATGGCATACTTATTCTCTTAACCTAAATATTTAGTGTTAGCCTTTGTGTTTTACATGTTCTTGTGGATATTTTTTTTGCCATCTTCTTTTGATTGGTCTTTGTTCCAAATCAGAATGACTATCTTTATTTTCCATGAGGATTCTTGAATATATTTTATGATCACACCTCTGCCACAGTCTTGGTGACACCTGCTTATTTATTTTCTCAATTTTTATTCATTTTAATTCCTATCAAAGTAAATTGTCATTATGGCAGAGAATAATGTAATGTCAACTCCCTTCTTTGTTTGTAAATATTTTTTCCACTTCCATAACCCTAAATTAATCTTGAGGGAAAGTGTTGGAGATTAATATTAATTGGGTTCACTCTTTATTTTCCTAAGTTTTAGGTGTGTGTAGATTTTATATTTATATAAATTTTTAATTCACATAAATCTATATTTCATGAGGTGTAACACCTATTTTTAATGTTTGTAGGGAATCTTGGAGCTAATTTGACAAGTAAATCCCCCACACTTGGCACACATTTCCCCTCACTTTTTGTGTAATAAGAACATTTGACACACACTAAGAAGGCCTTGTAAGGTTATGATTATATTCTTTGTAACTCCCTCATCCTTCCTCTACTTCTATTTAAACAGCTTTATCCTCCTCTCTTTTACACTTGAAACTTTATCCTCTTCTCTATTTGTCTTGCTTCTAAGCTTGTATTGTGAGAAAAGTTGTTCGTAAACTTTATTAATATACAAGAGGGTTTTTCTCCATTTGATGATTTCCCACTTTAAAACTTGAGTCTCAAATTTTTTGGCTTATTTTTTTGAGGTAATATTGTTTCTTGTATGTTTATATTTTTTTCAATTCAAACATTTTTTAATGATGATCTTGGCCTAAATATTTGAATAGTTATTCTTTCTTTTGGTCACCAACTCATATCCATCTACAACATCTATACAATTGCTATAGGTAGTCTTGAGGTAGCTGTGGTTTGCATCTTGTTGTTACATATCGTCTACAAATAGCTATGAGTTGCATCATAGTTGTTATAATAAAGGTATTAGTTTTTATGGGTTAAGTATTAGTTTCTATTAGCTAAGTATAATTTTTTATAGGTTATTAGGTGATGATACATTATATGTATTAAAGGCTATAGGATGAAGGTAGATGTTATAAAATGCCTTAATATAATTTTTATAGGTTGGGGATGGATTTTAGATTCAACATCTAGTTGTTATGGGTTGTTTGAAAGTGTTGCAATTTTCCCAAAAAGTGTTGAAAGTTTTACTTATATCTTCTTAAAAACCCCCAATAACTCATTAAAATAATATATAACTACCTAAATTACTATCCCCATATGTATTAAAGAATTACCATCCCCATAAGTACTCAACTACATGCACTAAAGGAATATCACCATAAGCACTTGGTCCCTACCATTACTAAATGACTTATACCTATGTATTTCAAAATTTGAATCAAAATCAACACCACTCTCAAATATTATCACCAAAATTAGTTTTGCTTCCAAATCAATCAACCATAACCAGCTCTTATTTTCTTTTTTCTCATGCATGCTTGCTAACTAATTTTTATAGGATGTTGTAAGCCTTGTTACATGAAGATAATCATTTATTACTATAGGAATTTAGAATCCAATTAAATATTCCCACAAAAAATATCGCTCACTCATCATCTAAAATCTACTATGATTTATTAATATTTCAACAAATAAATCCTTCTTCATGTCTCACATCATCCTCCATGACTACTCAACAAGTTGCAAAGACTAATCCAAACACCAATAGATAACAATCAAAGAAGATTGTAAAAATCAAATTTATTGGTAAAATAATACATAATAGCTAAATTTATTGGTGATATCATTATTTTTATAAAATAATTTTATTTTCATGTTAAACATTTAAAGTTATGTAATCATGAGCATTAAGTATTATTTCTAAGCTACAAGTTTAACCCATGGAAAAATAATTCTTTTTTTTTGACATTATGTCAAATCAACCTAATTTCCCCATCACACATCTAATCATTCCCAATTATACATGCCATGTTTTTCCTCACATGAACACACCATTATGATATTAAAATTTAGGTCGAGTGAATTGATGGTTGGGGGAAAGTGATGATTCATCGTGATGCTATGGGATAGAAAGAATAAGTTAGTGGGAGAACATATTATCATTATTGTTGTGGGCACATTCATAATAACTAGATAAGATATTGTAATGATAAAAAAATACAAGAAATAAATACTATCACATTGACCACATAATAACATAGCAAACATTCCATTGATTTTGATCACTAGGCATAGAGTTTTTTGAATCCGGAATGAGCAGGAAAAGAATCGGGGAGAATCTGGTAGGAGGGATAGACCCTGGGGGAATAGCAGAGGAAGAAGGAAAATATGGAGGGCCAGGATTATCGATTGACACTAACAAAGGAAGGGATTCACTTGTTTATGAGCCCTCTAGTGGGGTCGGAAATCCCCCATTGAATAGTATGTTAGAACAGTACATGGAGAAAGTGAAAGATAATGCTGAATATAAAAAGGAAAAGAATTTTGAAAGACAAATAGGGGCCCTTAAACAAAGGACCTGGTCATCGTTGTTTGGGAAAAAACCAACTGGGAAATCCCTTTTTCCACCGGTGACATCTAAATCATGCTGGGAGAAAGGTGAGTTTCAAGTTTTTATCCCAGATCCTTTACTTGATTTCTCAGTGTCATCTATGGAACTCACTCTAGTGGGTAAGTTTCTAGGAGCTAGACCAAATATAGAATCACTCAAAAATATGATCAAAAAGAAATGGACTATATGTGGAGATGTTGACATTGCACCAATGGTGAATGGTTTCTTTTCTTTTATTTTCAACTGTAAGGAAGATTTGAATAAGGTTCTTAGTGAAAGGGCCTTGGTCTTTTGGAAAATGCTCTCTTACAATCAAAAAATGGGAACCAGATATGGATTTATTAGATTCTTTTTTCTTAACTACCCCTATATGGGCTAGACTTCCTGGTCTTCCGTTAGAATTCTGGCATGAGGATATTTTTAACGGAATAGCTAGTTCATTTGGTGAGTTAGTGGCAGTGGATAATGCTACGGCTTCAAGAACTAAACTCCAAAGTGCCAAAATTTATGTTAAAGTGGCAAACTTGAACCATCTCCCAAAAAAAGTGGAATTATTTTCAAAGCTTGGTAAGAAAACCCAAGAGATTGTCTTTGAAGATTTGCCAAACTCCTGCTATGCATGCAAGAAATAGGGGCAATGGGTTAAGAATTTCCCCAACAAAGGTAGAACACATCCTAGAAATGTCCAAGAAGGGAAAAATATTAAGATTCAACAAAATAAAATATGGAAGATAAAAGAGGACTATTAAAAGATAGGAAAGAATCAAGAAGTTTTAGCAGACCCATGCACAGAAGAGGATAAAGTTTCTGCAACTGAAGAGGATGACGTCCTAAATTTAATAGGAGATAAAGAGCCTCATTTAAAAAAAGAAAGTCCCTAGAATGAAGAACAGGGGATGAACTCAGAGAATAAAAAATTAGAACATTTAATAGAGGAAAAGACAAATCTTTTAAACCAAATCGTTGTTACCCAAAGTTTAGAAAATCAATTCAATGAGGTAAAGGATAACGATGGGTTAGAGGAAGGAGAAGTGATGCCTGAAGGGGGAAAAAATTTAGAAGGAGAGCTGTGTGATACCCAGCTGGGGGAGAAGCAAGTGTCATTTAAGGATGATAACAACATTCCTGTGGAAGAGGCCCCATCTGCAGAAGAAAAGAAAGAGGCAGGAAAAAACTCAAAAGACCAAAAGAAAAAAGATGA
Organism: Torreya grandis; assembly: GCA_037957365.1. NCBI lineage: Eukaryota > Viridiplantae > Streptophyta > Pinopsida > Cupressales > Taxaceae > Torreya > Torreya grandis. The sequence continues at coordinate 4,601,551 of JARHVA010000377.1, forward strand.
GAAAAAGAACAATATAAAGAATATAGAGACGAGAAGTGTCAAGGTGAAATCTATTGGTCTTCTTAGGCAAAAAGAAGGAAGAGGAACTGACCCGCAATCCAAGATAAAACTAGATGTTGGCTCTCCAAATAAACTTGGGAAAAAATCTGCAAAGAACAACAGAGAAATGGAAAGCAAATAGAATATTACAGATGGTAGGCAGACAATTTTGTCACAATTTGTCTAAAATAATAAAAAGTAATGAAAATATTAAGTTGGAATATTAGGGGGTTAAATAGCATAAACAAAGTAGATATAGTTAGGAATTTTGTCAGAGATCAAAAGCTGAATTTCCTTTTGCTCCAAGAAACTAAGATGAGTAAAGAGAAAGCAAAACAGATCAAAGACTTTAAAAATTATTCTATCAAGGCCAGTAGTTCTGAAGGTGCTTCAGGGGGCACCATGATGCTATGGAAGAAGAATCATTATTCTGGTTCTATTTTGATGGAAAGTAAAAACCTTATGGTTGTAAAAATTACTAGTGTTGACCAAAAGGAAAGTTGGTATGTTGTAAATATCTATGCCCCCAATGTCAAGATCTAAAGGAAAAAGGTCTAGGAGACTATCTCAAATTTCAAAAGCAAAGATTATTGCGGACAATGGATTATAATGGGAGATTTTAATGTTCCCCTCTATGAACATGAGAAAAATGGGGGTAATACTATTCAACTAGAAGGGAGAATTGATCTCATGGAGTTTATAAATAAAGAAGGACTAATGGATATGGAGCTTCAGGGAATTCAATTTACATGGAGCAATAAGAGAATTGGTAATGATTGTATACATGCCAAGCTTGATAGGGCTCTCATCTCTCTAGACTGGACAAAACAATACATATGTAAGTTGGAAGCGTGCCATAGAATAAGCTCGGATCATTATCCTCTTCTCTTCACAGTGGTCAAAATGAACCAGAAAAAGAATCATCCTTTCAGTTTTGAAAATATGTGGATGCAGCATCCACAATTTGAAAGTAAAATGGAAGAGTGGTGGAATATACCTATTGAGGGGACTACCCTCTTTAGAGTTGCATCCAAGCTCAAAAACGTTAAAAATGAAGTTAAGAAATGGAATAAGGATTGTTTTGGAAATATCTTTGAGAAAAAGAATACTATCAAGGAGGAAATTAGCAGAATTCAGGAAAAAATTCAGCAAAACGGATACACCTCAGACCTCCTTACAGAAGAAAGGGAACAATTGGTTCAATATCAAGATCTTATAACTAAGGAAGAAATCTATTGGAAACAAAGATCTAGGGTGTTATGGTTGAAAGAAGGAGATAAAAATACAAAGTTTTTCCATCTCTCCACTCTGAAACACAGAGCTAAAACTCAAATACAATACTTGAAAAAAGGAGATCAGAAGATGTCAGAGGAAAAGGAAATAAAGTAGGAAATGCTTTCCTTTTTCTCCTCCCTGATGGAGGCTGATATAAATATCAATTTGGATAGTCAGGCTGATATCCTACGTGTGGTTCCTTCTTTGGTCTCGAAGGAGTAAAACAAAATGTTATGCTCAATACCTAAGGAGGAGGAAATCTTCAAAGCAGTTAGTTCTTTAGGAGGAGATAAAGCACCTGGACCTGATGGATTTCCCATGTTCTTTTTTCAAAAGCTATGGAAACTTGTTGGCAAAGATGTAAGTAATACGGTGAAGGAATTCTTTGGAGCCAAACAGATGCTTAAGGAAGTTAATGCCACTTTTCTGTGTCTGATTCCAAAAAAGGTCGGAGCTGACTCTCCTGATCAGTTTAGACTGATTAGTCTGTGCAATTCTTTCTATAAGATTATATCCAAAGTTTTAACATCCAAACTAATTCAAGTGATCCCTTCAATTATTGCTGATCAGCAAAATGGATTCATCCCAGGAAGGCAAATCCTTAATTCTATAATTATTGCTCATGAGAATATTCATTCATTGTTCAACTCTAACAATGAGGGGTTCATAATGAAAGTTGATATTGCTAAAGCATATGACAGGGTGGACTGGTTATTCCTTTCAAATAGTCTTATTGCCTTTGGATTTGAATAAAGAGTGGTTGATATTATTAAGTAGTTGATATCTACTACTTCTATTGCAATGCTGGTAAATGGGAGTTCATCTCGTTTCTTTAAACCGTCAAGGGGATTGAGACAAGGGGATCCTATATCCCCTATTCTATTTATTATTATGGCTAATAGTATGGGATGATACATAGGGGACTTAGTTCATAAAGGTTTATTTAAGGGTCTGAAACCCTCTTCTCATCCTTTAATATGCTCCCATGGTCAATTTGTTGATGATACTATTTTCATGGGGCAATCTGAAGTCACAGAAGCAAGAACTTTGAAGAAAGCTATAAATTTATATTCAGCTACCTCAAGACAATTGATTAACTGGAACAAAAGTGCAGTGTTCTTCACTAACACCCCAAGTCATAGACAGAACAAAATAGCTAAAATCCTTGAATGCTCCATAGGATCTTTCCCCTCCTCTTACCTGGGTCTCCCTCTTGGGATGAAAGTTCCTGAAGCTTTTTGGGAAGGACTTATTAACAAATTTAGCAAAAAACTTGCGGGATGGAAAGGTAAATTTCTAAGTCAGGCAGGAAAGCTTACCCTCCTCAAAGCAAGTCTTCAAAGCATACCCACTTATGTTTTGAGTCTTTTCAAAATTCCCACCAAATTTGCAGAAGCTATTGAAAAAATTTAGAGAAACTTTCTTTGGACAAGTACTGAGGAGAAAAGGAGAATGCCTTTAATTTCATGGGATAACATATGTAAACCTTTCAGGGAAGGAGGACTAGGAATAAGGAAAATTAGAAGTATGAACACAGCTCTCTTAGCTAAGCAGGGATGGAGGGTTTATCAGGAAAATAAAGAATGGAGCAATATATGGAAGCATAAGTATTTATTCAAGGCAAAGTCCCTCTCTGATTTCTTTTCTTACCCTGATGTCTCCCATCCATCTACCATATAGGGGGAAGTTCAGGGTACTAAACAAGTTTTAGAAGAAGGAAACTCTTGGAAAGTTGGTAATGGAAAAAAGGTGAAATTTTGGGAGGATGTTTGGTTAAAAGGAAAACCTTTGATAGATGAAATCCAAGATAAAGAAGCAATAGACCGATGTAAACAAAGACTGGGAATAATGGTTAACCAATACTGGCAGAACAACTCTTGGGTGAACCTTACTGATCTTGATCAAGACTTCAAGAATATACAATTATCCCTAAATGCTATATCTCTCTACCCTAATCTTGAAGATAAGATTGTTTGGCATAATGAGCCTAGTGGACAATTTAAAGTTTCTTCCATTTTCACTTCAAAGGGAAATGGCAAGAAACCTTTGTGGATGAAGGCCTGGAAAAGGGGCTCATCCCTAAAATCAAAATCTTCTTCTGGACCCTCCTCCAAAATAAAATCTTGACTCTGGACAATTTACAGAAAAGAGGAATATATATTGTGAACAGGTGTATTCTTTATAAGAAGGGCTTTGAAGATAGAGATCACTTGTTTGTGAACTGTTCTTTTATGCAGTAAGTTTGGAAAGAAATCCTCAATCTGTGGGGTATTGCTTGGATTCACCAAAAAAATGTGGAACTATCTCTTAAAAGTTGGTATTGTCCCTCTAAGAATCCTGAAGTTATATTTTTATGGAAACTAACTCTTCCCCATATTTGGTGGGGAATATGGAAGGAAAGAAATAACTGAATTTTTAGAAGTAAAGAACTTCCCGGATGGGTGGTGGGGCAGAACATCATTAGAGCTATTAAGGAGAATTTCTCATTGCAAAGGAATCCAAACCCAACCTTTCAAGTGGATAATCCCTTAAGAACGGAAAATTCTAATGGTAAATTTGAAAATCCTAGACTAGGTGTTACTTGGAATGTCCCCCCTCAAGGGTGGATTAAAGGAAACTTTGATGGAGCTGCTAAAGGGAATCCGGGGAATGCAGGATGTGGAGGAGTCTTGAGAAACCATATGGGAAATGTAATTGATGATGTTGTAATACCCATTGGAAAGTTGAATTGTCATATTGCTGAAGCTTCTGCTGCCCTTCAAACCATCAAACTAGCTGTGGATTCAGGATATTCTAAATTATGGCTGGAAGGGGACTCCTTGAATATCATAAATATTCTAAATAATAAAAAATTTGTGTCATGGACTATAGAGGCTATGGTGATGGAGATGAAAACTTTAATCAAAAAATTTGAAAAAGTAACAATTACCCACACCTACCGTGAAGCTAATGGAGTTGCTGATTGGATAGCAAATTATGCAGTCCGAACAGGACACAAAGTGAGGTGGCAGGAAACATTAAAAAAGAATGTGGATCTTAGAGCGCTCATTCATCATGACACAATTCATGCAAAGGAGGGAAAGATTAGCTTGTAATAGAAAACTAATGATTTGGAGGAGTGGCTTTGTGGAGAAAGGCTTACAATCATTAAAAAGGAATGCCCTCGAGAATGAGAAGTGGATCCTGAATGTGCCTAAAAAAAGGTGAGCTTTAAACCAAATTGGTAGCAGGTGGGATCATTGTATAGTTTACAGTGATTGGGTATCAAAGGAAATCTGCATTGCTCATGAAAGGAAAGGAGAACCAAGGAAACAAGAACCCAAAAATTGCGAAGAGTGGAGAGCGAAACAAGATGTCTGGAAAATCCTGCAGAGAGGGAAGGTTGTGAACTACATGGAAAGGCTCCATGGTTCAAAACCTCATATTACAACGGCTTTTTTCAAAAATTGGATTGAAGATAGGGTCACTCTGCATGGCATCACAATGAATCTAACAGAGGAATTTATAGCAGAGGTTACAGGGCTGCCTACGGAAGGAATAAAATTCTCCAAGCAGACTAGCATTTCAAATGAGGCCTTTTGCAAATTCCCTAAGACGGACGTTGAAGAGCAGAAGCTGGAAAAGAATGGGGATTTCTTTGAACTAGAACAGATTAAGGGCATTTGGAGGGATGTCTTATGCTGTATTCGGGAGTACTTCATACTCGATGGAAGAAGCAAGAGAGTCCACAAATTCCACTTTGTATTCCTAAACCATTTCAGACACAAAGTAAGAATTTCCTTTCCCTTTTATCTATGTTTCTCTTTGGTCCAAAGTTTATTCACTCACAGGAAGAAGGAAACACATCCTATTCTGCATGAAGGATTGATTCTGATAATTGAAGGCTATTGAAAGAACAAGGCCATGGTTATGAACCCTTATCTGGGGAAAAACAAGGATTCACGGAGTAACAAGAGTGAAATTGTTAAAGGGAAAGATAAAATCAAGCCCCCTAGTATCAAGAATCAGAATGTTGATGAGGATACAAAGTGGGAGAGAACTAATAAGTCTGGGGAGGAAATTTTGGAGGAAGAGGGAGGAACAGAAAGCAGGAATTCAAGTTCCAATGAGGAAGAAGAAGTTCAAGAGAAGAATGAGAAAGGAGTCAACATAGAGAAGTCTAAAAATAGTGAACATGACTCTGAGGAAAACCAGCAAGTGTTTGAGGATGATAAAGTCCTGGATGACCCTGTTGAGAACCCTATTTCGATAAATGAGAGGGAAAACATAGTTTAGGCCGACAACCAAGAAACAAACTTGGGAGTTCAAGCTGAAACTAAGGAGCAGAATCAAAGGGGAAGAGAGGACACATTGAAGAAGGTGGGAACAGTCCTAATAAGAACACAGAAGAGTGGAGTGATAAAAGGTAGAATGATGGAAGGCACACACCTACGAGATGGGTTAATTGCAAAGCAGAGGCTATCCTCCAACTTGATTCATGGATGTTTAAGGAGATAATGGATCTCAAAAGGAAAATGGAAATAATGGAAGACAACTAGAAGGCAGTTTGGAACAAAATCAATAACATGTAAAAATAGATGAGAGACATCCCCATCAAACTCAAAGTCTATGAGAACAACCTAAGGGAACTCATCAAGGAGATCAAAATGAAGATGGAGGAGGTTACATCTAACATATGTGCTGCAGCTATTAATATTGGAAAAAGAGCTAATGAGGAGATCAAATCCTTGGAGGGGCCTAGCAAGAGGACGAGACAGAGCTCAAGAAAGAAATCTATGCAAGAGGGAGCCATGTCAGTGGCTACTGCCATTCAGGATACTACTGTGAAAGGTAAAGAAGTAGTGAAAATGATTTTGGAAGTGGAAGAATGGCCTGGTTCTTCTAGGTGGTTGTGTTATCTGGTCCTATTTCCTGGTTTTTTGTAATCTTTTGACTATGGTGTAGCCAGGTCTATGTAAAACCTGGGTTATGACTTGTGGTCTTTCCAGTGGTTTCGAGTCCATATAAAACCTATTTATGTTACTTCTTTGTAGTAGGTTTTAGGTATTACCTATGGTCGTAAATGCTTCATCTTTCTATCTTTGTTTCAGGGTTTCGGGGTCCCTTCAAAACCTATTTTTACCTTAATCTAAAACATAGCAAACATTCCAAACTATGAAACCCTCTATTATGTTCTATAAGATGTGAATAATATTTTGCTACACAAAATCAACATCAAGAAAACATGGATGGAGATATACTCAAAAGATAACCAATAAAAATTACACCATTGACAAAGAGATAATATCTTTCCAACATATTCAAAAATATAGGTTGACTAATTTATTTTTATAAATTAACAAGATATGATGATGGGATTGGCTAGGAGTTTATAAAAACCCTAAAAGATGGTGTAGCTACCATTAAAGGGATACAAATTGAGATCACTGAAGTACTATTGGTTGAAGTGATTAGATAACTATGAATAATATAATTCTACTACAATAAGATACATATTATGTGCAATTGATGGGCAACTACAATATTCTAACCCTAGAACACTATGATCTTCATTATCTCTGTTGTGGGCCGAAGTCGCTACTTTCAGTATAAAATACCTCACCTATGAGGGAAGGCACTCCATGATCTATGCCATCCACTTTTGACTCCTTAATCACTTAAGGCATGATAGGAGGGTAAATGTGCCCAATGTTTGACTAAATACATTGAAAAGAATGGTTAAAGTGTACCATAAATGAAAAGCAAACACTTTGTCTCATCATTAAAAAATTTATCTTATATTACAAAAGTGTGTAAGGAGAAAAGACACAATTTAGCATGGGAGGATTTCATGGAAATGCAATAAATACTAGTAGAGGATGATGTGGTAGATAAAGAACAAGAAGGAAACATGGTGACTACAAAAAATAAGACAATGTTAGAGTATAATGACCTTCTAAATGAAGGAGGAGGCTAAGATTAGTCCCTTCCTCCTCAGAGTCAAAAGATAAGGGTAAAGAGCCATGTTGGTAGTAAACAAGGCTATAAAATTGTAGATTATAATTGATAGATGTGTGTGATTCACACTATTTTGTATTTTGTATATATATTTTTATCTATTTAACACTGCAAGGCATGTAAGGGTCTTCAGATTATGAAGAGTATTTATTTCCTTTGTGGTGAAAGGATGGAATATGAAGTGATAACACCTTGTAAAATATATTTATATATTACTCAATTATATTGTAAAAGAGTTCCAATGTGACATAAATTAATATGAAGTTATGAAATGGTTTCTCTAGAATCTATTTTATCATTGTTTAGTGCATGGTGAATGATCTATTTATATAAATCTATTAAACATGTAGATTATAATGAATTATTAGTAACTATTAAGTCCATGTTTCATGCATAAATATATCAAATTTAACTAGTTAAAGGATTTATTCAACCTGAGTTGTTACCTATTATACAATTCTGGTATACCTCGTACAACTATCCCTATATTAGCATGTTATGATTGGTTTTCTAGAAACCTATGTTATGATTGGTTTTCTAGAAACCTCTACTAATAATGGTGTGGTAAGTATGGAGTTGTAAAAATTTTTGTGATGGATTATAGGACATAGATATTTAGAGAGATGGATTGATTAATTGATTTGTAAATTTGTAGAGGAAGAAATAAAAATAAGAAGTTATACATAATAAGTTATTAACAAGAACATTTATGGTGAAGTATATGATATTTTATATAGTGAATCCCTTGGACTATTAGATTTATGGTTATAAAGATTGGAATACTACTATTTTTATCCAAGGAAGACAAAATTTAGAGCTTGGATAGAAGAAATACTAGAAAATCTACAAAAATTAGACACTGACTGTACTCATGTGATAGATCACTGGACAAAAACTACTCTGAGTATATATATATATATATATATATATATATATAATTTATTATGCAAGGATATTTGGATTTCAAGGTTGCATGGGATATATTTTTGAGATGGATCTGATGAAAGTTTCTCTAGTGATTACCTACTATTATCAAGGTGTTGGTTATTAAAAATTCCATGGTGCCTACCCCTATCAACATGAAGTAGTAATTTTGGGAATTATGGGGATGTGTGAAATTTAGGAATTAATGATAAAGAGATGAGAATTAGAAATTGAACCTAAACATAGAATATGGAGGAAACCAAAAAATAGAGAAAAAAATATGGGATTGGAAAGAGAGTTGTGACAAAAAATAAGGTGGAATAAATAGGTTAACCACAATATAACCATGAATAGCAATAAGAGTAAAATAGAGGATGTAGAATAGGAGGGGATCTCAGAGAGAGGCTAGACAAGCTATATAACTTGGATAATTTGAAGACTATATAGAGTTAGGAATGGAAGCGTCTATGAAAGAAGAAGAAAAAAATGAGATAAAGAGGATATGGAACAGAGTGAGGAGAAAGAGTAAAGTATCCTAGTAGTAGAGCAGTTGAGGATAATGGTAGATTGTAGTTACAAGGAAGGATGTTTTTTGGACCAACAAGGAGATAATATTTTCTAGAGGAAGTTATTAAAAATCATAGGATTATCACAAGTTCAAAATCATATATAGAAAAAGTTGAAGAAACAAATCATTCATCTCATAAGTACGCATCCTCTGAGCCCATTTTATTTTCAGCAAATAGAAAACAAAGTACGTAAGTTGGGATAGGAGGAAATTGGTTTGAATCATTTATAGATAAATTTGATAAACTTAGTGTATAAAATAAGAAAATTATAGACAAGATGAATTTCGAATAGGTTGGGTTTTATTTCACAACTAATTTTGAGACACTTATAAATACTAGTTTGCATAAGCCAGTAGTAGTAGTTAAAAGTGTGTCAAACATGACATTGAACATAGGAATGTTTATTATTTTGACACCATATGATGGTTCTTATGCCCTTAAAGAGTATTTGTTAACCTATGATATTAAATGGTAGGTTAAGGGATTAATTATTGAGGATGTGAAAAAGTGTGAGATCATCATAGGTTTAACGAGCTGAGCTATACAATTCATTTATGAAAGGGATATTAATTCCTTAAGTATTCAAAGAGATTAGACAGTAAAGTGGGAATAATTATGGGACTAAAATCATAAATTCTTAGATGTAATGAACAAAGTTGATTTTATTTTGGAAGACAAAGATAAGGCTACCTAGATTAGGGAAGGACTATGATCAAGGATTAGGTTTGCCTTTTCCTAGTCACAATTCAAGATTAATGTTGATGCATGAGAAATTTAACTTTGGGTATAGTAGATTGAGGACTATAGAGTCACCCCATCAGCTGGATCTAAAATTGAGATGAAAATAGATGTTTTTTTAGAAAGATGGATGTGCTTCATGAAATCAATAAACCTAAGTTGGGCCTATGGTGTATGGACTATGGTAAATAAGGACATTATAGTAATTATTGTACTAAAATCAATTAAGAGTTATATGACATATGTAGAGTAGTAGTAAATGTGACATCAAAATGTCACCTATTATAGTAGTACAATCAAAACCCATAGAGCCCATATTTAAATTTCTACAATTCAAAAAATCATGATGAAAAGAGTTATCATGCTCTACAAGAACTAAAAGAAAAAATAACTAAGAACATATTCATATTCATATTCATAGTCCAACATATACCTATTGCAAAGTAGGGAGTTCTAGGTTCGGAGTATAAATGTCTAGAACAACATAAGGTGTTCCTGGGTGGATGCCATTTTTGCCACAATATCAACCCTAGGGTTTGGATATATGGATGTTATCATTCTCATAATATCATTACCAGTCATCATGGAACATTGTGATTCCTAACCTTAACAATCAAATTGATTTCCTTCATATCCTCAATGATAGTATGGTAAATATGATGCTCAATAATATTAGCAAGGGGGATTTAATGGGAAATAATCATAAGGTTGGGTTTACAACAAAATACAAGAGGATACATAGGGGTACCATGGTGGATACTAGGGAGGTCATAATAATGATAACTAAAAATCTCATCAGTCAATTTAGTGAATTTTATGTGGTGAATATAATCAATTCACATGAAAATTCCTAACTAATCCTCAAAGGTAGATGTATTGATTCTATTGTAGAGTTGCAAGACAATACCATACAAAAGATTGTCTAATTTTTTAGAAGTAAAGGAAAGAGAAACTTTTGTGGAACATAAACATTATAAATTTTCACCCTAAGGAAAATGCATTGATATAATTAATTACAAGGTAATAACACACAGAGTAAGGATTGCCTCCTTTATAAATTCCAAAGGATGAAATAATCAAGAAGGTTCATAGGATAAGTAACCTGACCCTACAAGGAAAAAAGGCTTGATGTACCAAGTAGCCTAATTTCTTTAAAACATATAATAATAGGTTACATCTAAGGTTAATGTCATAGCCATTGATGCACATATGTATGGGTAGATTGTATACATAATTAGACAAGATGGAGTAGTGAATGCCTTGAATAACCTTTAAAAACTTTTGAGCACTCTATGAAATTAATATATCTCATATAATATTATAAATATCTTGCGTAACTTGTTGGAGTGTGTACAATGAGGTCAGTAATATATTAAGAAGTTCATTTGGTATGTAAAAAATAAGAAGCTCTAGGATGTTGATTCATGCATGGATATTGAGATATCAAGATATGGATTACCTAATACTATATTTGATTTTGGAATCATAGTGAAAATGATTCCTCACTTTACCTAGGAAGCTATTGGATGACCAACACTCAGCTACAACCAAGTCACACTAAGCCTTGCAGACTATGGTAGGGGTAGATTTTATTGGTCAATTGGAAGATGTAAAAATCAAAGTGGTTGACCTAAGATTATAAGGATACTTTGAATTGATTGACATTAAGAATAATGAAAGGCACTATCCTACATTAATTTGTAATAAGTGGGAATGTGATGTTCAGATGACCATTAACACAATGTGTAATTAGCTAGAAACACACCAAGGGGATAAAATCATCCCTATACCCCTAAATAAAGTAGAGAAAAATCCATATATCATAACTAAGAAGAAAAATTCACTCCATGCGTATGGGGATAATAGTTGGTTCAAGGTGAGTAAAAAATCTAATCTTAATGCTATACAAACTACAAAATAAAAATTTTGTCAACCAAGAATGTAAGCTTAATAATCATTACAAATAATTTTAAAAAAAATCCTATAGATCCATGATCTCAAAGGCACCAATTTTGTAATTTCAAATGGATAAATGCAATTCACCTTCTATGCGATCACCAACTAGCTCTAAAGCAGATTTTGTATACTAATTAGATTTGATAGATATGCACTAAATAGATCCAACAAAGATCATGTGCCAAACCTAGATCAAAGGGTGAGTGCACTAAAAGGAGATATTATGACTTGGTGAGTAATCCATAGGACAAAACAGTTACCATGGAATGAGGATTGTGAACTACTGTGTACTTGATTCCAAATATTAGCTATTATCATGGAATAATGGCCCTTTTTTCTAAGAAAGACAATCGCCAAAAATACATGTTTGTAAGTGTGTGGATGTATAGACTACATAGGGTGTAAAACCTAAATATTGGGTACATCTATTGAGATATACTCTAGTTGCACTCCCAAAATCTTAGTACATGCACCAATAATGCAGATGTGAGATAAAGCATTGGCCACAAGTTTAATAGAATTTCATTTAAACTTTTGTTTTTGAGGATGATAATCCTTTGGTATATAATACTCAACATTAGTTAAAAATTTGTATATGTTATCAGTGATCATAAGACTTAAGTACTATGACAAACTTATCTTCACATCAAGAAGTAGCTTGAGATTAGAATTCATCCATCATAAATTATGAGGCAATCAAACAAAAGGATTAATTTTTTATCAAACCATGAAATAGGATCAAATATGGTGAAAACTTGATAGATTCCACTAATAGTGATGAGGACTTAGATTTGAATAGATTTTTTGAACCAGAGATAGAAGTGGAAGAGATGAAAACCAAAAATCATATAGCAAAACGAGGAATAACAATTTTGAAATTTTAATATTGAGGAGCAAGAAGGACACAAAATAATGCAAGATTTTATTCCAAGTTGTTCCAAAAATATATACTAGGAGCCCTTAAAGAAGTTATTAGGAAATATTAGGACAAAACCAACACTAAAGCTTACAACTTTGGATAACTACTAGACACAAAATGAGACTTCAGAATCATTATAATTACTATGAGATTACTAGGATGTTTCTCCAATAAAATTCATAAAAGTAAAAGGAGTAGAACATTCCTTAAGTAAAATGCACATATAGCTAAAGGAGTACACATGGCTTGTGAAAAAGTGATTGTTGACCATTTTACCATAAGTTAAAATAAATCAACCCCCCTATAGTCAAAATCTTAAATAGGGGCTGATTATAATGTCATAGGGTGTGTTGTAGTTCATCTGATGTCATTTCTTATGAAATTCTAGTTTTGGTCATTATCTAGTTTAGTTCTTGTGTTATTTTATATCTTAGGGGTCATTTTAGAGTCATATATGGAAGTGAATAGTCTTTATAGTGTTCATTCTAGTCAAAGCATGGACAAGTTTGATTATGCCCTAGGGAATCATTTGAGCTTCAAAGATCAAACATTAGTTCTATAATAATTCCAAAATAACCTATGGGCTTAAAGGCTTATTTGACACTTGGGAAATTCTCCAAATTTATTTCTTTCGGGTATTTAGGCTAAGTGATAAAAATTCTTTTGGTGCAATTATTTTAGGTTTTTTGGTTAAGTGTTGGAGACTTGTTGGGAAAAATGTCTGAAACATAAATCCTAATGAAGGTAAAATTCTTTCAGACAAAGTACCTAAGAAAAATAGTCTGAGACAAATAGTCTGATGCAAAAGTCTCAAACACCTAAATCTTTCAATAAATTTGATCTTGTAGGGTAAAACATTCATGCAAGTGTAAAATTTAAGACATGGTAAAAATGTTTGGGGTTTAAAAAGTGATAGTCATGCAGACATCATTAGCAGTTTTATATACATCAAATTTCAGCCATGGTAAATAGCCATTTGAGTTCAAACAATAGGTCCTCGTAGATCAATGGTTGGTGTTCAGATGTACATCCAAATCTAAAAATGCAGGTGGGTCAATAAGTTAGAGGAGCCAAAATTTAATGTGTGAATTCCAAATGTCATAATATTGGGATATTAGGTCAATGATTGATGGTGAGCATCGAAATTCAAGTAGAGAGACTCTAGAGGAGATCAACAAAGCAAGTTCGACTATTTTCTAGATGGACAAAATGAACACATGTCTAAATGAAAAGATGCATATTTTAGAATGGAATGAGTAATATGGTAAGGGAATGCCACATGGGAAACTATGTATGATCAAAGGAATTTGTATCAAAGATATCTCTTTGAACTCATATGCCTCCATGAAAGCTAATTTGAGGTCCAAGATGAACAGTGACTATTAGATGTAAAGAATGAAGTCTAATGAATCAAAAAATGACTAAAAATGGTGAATACAAGTGTTTATAAGATAGATATTAGTTAGGAAAACATATTATGACTATTATAGTATGTTTTAACCTCTCTTGGATAGTACATATGTGTCAACTCTCTCTCTAATTTAGTTTCAAATGCTCGAGAGATCATCCATGATGAAAGGTCATTTCTTGTGTATATAAAAGGGAGTTATGTGCCACATTTCAAGATTTTTGTGTTTTGAGATCCATTTTTCCCATTATACCTTGTATGCTTTATTTTTAATTCATCTTCCTATAATTATAACTCCTCCTATCAGCTAAAAATGTGTTCTAGTGAACTTTTAACTTCATTATTTTCTCATCTCTCTAAAGTTCTATAAGTAGCTACCATTTTGGCCTTTTTAATATAATACCACCCATATAAAATGAATCTCTAATATTTTAAAAATTACAATCTGCCTTATAATAATAAATATAATTTGTTTTGAGTTCATATCTCATCTTGTTAAAGTGTGTGAAAAGATGTATAGTTAAAAGCTAAGTGATATTAATCTGTCCTCGCTTTTCTCTTAGTCCTTTCATGTTTGATACAAGTGACTTTAACCTAATAGGTCATATGAAGTGTAGTCAAGTGTATGAATATATTCCAAGTGTGTAATGAGCATTAGTTTCTATAACTGATCTATGGTATTACTTACCTTGAATAGTCTGTGTACATCTCACCTTCATATTGAAACACTAATGCTAGTGCATTCCACAACTCTTAGGCTAGTATTATAGACATTAATTCTTTGTGAAGGAAGTAAAATGGTCACATGTAAAACATTTTTGTGAATCACCTCCTATAATAGGTTCAATTAATGCAATTTATAACTCTTTTCCCCATAAGTAAGCACTATTTTAGGTGATAAGCTTTGAAAGATATATCTAGGGAGCTAACCCTTTAAATTTAGAGGTTCATTTTCACCATTGGTACACCCAAATTCTTGGTAGTGTTCCCATGTTGCCTAAATATGGAAGAGGATTGAACAACCTATTTTAAGGTGTGAGATTTGATGACAATAGTTTTGGCATGCCTTGTGGGACTTTTCTTCAAGACAACTTGTCAAGGTTAATGCTGGTCTTGACAACATCAGCTATAAATTAGTGTGCTACTCAACATTTGGTGAATCCATCAAGGTAAATATAGTTAAAGGCTATTACCTCATTATAAAATTTCTCTCATAGTTCATGTTTCTCACTTGGTCATCATTTAGAGGAGTTATCAGTCTCATTGACCCAATCTTTCAACCTGAACTTACCCTCAAAGTTTAGTACCCTCCTCTTAATTTGCACTTTCAAGATCAATAGGATTTTACTAGTGATGAAAGTCAAGAGAGTTAACAAGTTAAATAAATTTAAGAATAAATGGATATACCTCATGTTTTCCCCACCTTCAATACAAAAAATTGAATTCACATTCAAGAATATGATGTCATTCCTCCTAATGCCATAAAAGGTGTGCCCTTGTTCAATGGCAAGAGTCATGTTACACCCAGTGAGCACATTAGGGATGTCTCCAACTTTTGTATCTTCCATAATATCACTCAAGAAAACATTGACATTAGACTCCTTGCTATGTCCCTTAGAGGGAAATATCTTGATTGGTATAGGACTTTAGAAGGTGGATGCATCATGACATGAGATGAATTTAGATTGTTGTTGATCTCAAGATTTAGAAATGAGAGTGACCATGCCTCTCTCATACATCAACTTAACATGATAAAAAGAGGACCCAAAGAAATAATGCATGATTTTAATGAGAAGTTCCAAAAGACTTTGAATAGACTACCTCATCCTATTAGGCCACCTCCTAACTTTGTGTTCCTAGCCTATTTGAGAACTATTGCCACTGAGATTTCTATCATGCTTCAATCCATGGGTGGTTCTACCCCCTTTGAAGCATATGAGCTTGCTATCAAAGTTGAAAATAATATCATCCAACCTAGAAGATTGCCACCTAAAGTGTTTATGCCTCCATTATCTCATGCTTCTACTAATGCTCCAGATGTGGCTCAAAATCCTAATGCCAATACTAAGCCTAAAGATACTCCTAAGAAGGTAGATAATATCATAGACAAAGATGCATATGTTCAATGGTTAGAAGCTAGACTTGGAAAAGGTAATATGCAACAAGGTACCTATCAATATCCTTACCCTTATCAGTAATATTATGTTCAATAATTTGGAAGAGGAAGAGGCCAATGGTAGCCTAATCCCAATAGGCATGCCAATGCATATAATCCAAACTATACTACTAATACAAGGGAGATGATACCTGTGCACAACAACTTGGTACAAGTAAAAAATTAGAAATAAGGACAATTTATGGATGCTAATAAAGTTAGAAGGAGAGGTTACTCCCCTCTTATTAGCTGAAGATGAAGTGATGGTGCAGACAAGTGAAGGTGAGCAACCTCAAGAAAAGATATTCACTAACTTCCTAGTTAAAGACACTTTTGTGCTTAACTAAGGAACCTCAGTTATAGACAACACTGGAGCCAAGATAAAGGCTTTAGGTGGTGAAGTAAGGTTCTTATAGGCTCATTCAATCCTTATACAAAGTAACAAGGTATGGTTGTAAGTGTGACAACTTCAAATAACTCTACACATCTTCCAAATTAGAATGTTGGAAGGATTGTTCAAGGAAATCCAACTCCTCAGGATCCAAGCCCTTCATTGCCAATAATAATTCAATATAAAGTAGGTATGTATTATTTTAACATCTTATATTTATTAAAGAGTACTAAAACATTCATTTACCTTTGAGATATTCTTCATATGCCCAATTAGAAAGATATCCTACAAAAATAGTTATCTACTATCTCCAATAATGTCCTTCCTTCAAATCAAATTCAAAGTCATTTTGTCCTTCTAAGTGTCCTTAATACCATTTTTGAACCATCCACTAGGTTTGAGAAACCTCCACCATTCTATCTCACTCTCATAGTAGGTGACAAACTAGTCCATAACTGCATAGTTGATAATGGAGCTTCAACTATATTCATGACCAAGGTGGTCGATGATAAATTGGGTCTAAAGTATGAGCCTCATAGTAAAGGAGTTCTCAAAATAGATGGTGCACTTACCAAAATAGTGGGACTAATTAAAATATTAAATGTTTTCTTGCATAATTGTCCTAGTTTTCCTATCTTGCAAGACATAGTTGTGGTTGATCTCCCAATCCACTTTGCAATATGCCTATCAAGGGACTTCACAGTGAAGATAGGTGGCTATCTCTTAGTTGACTAGTATTACTTGGCCTTTAGGATAAGGTATAGGACCAAATTGATAATTAGGACACAACCTCTTGCAAGGTTTCATATAGAACCTTACATTGAGACAAGTTCTAATTTGAATTATGTTGATCGTGAAGAAAAGGATTCTATTATAGATGATGACACTTCCTCCAAGCTTGAAGGCATTCCAGATTTGTTTTTTGATGAATATGGTACTAAAACTTATGATAATGATGCTTGTGTTCTCATGTAGGAAATTAATCTATAAGTATATTTTATACATGAAGAAGGAATATTGACACCTCTACTTGTCAAAGAAGAGGGTGAAGAAGATGAGGTGTGGAAAATGTTTTTTGATGGTTCAAGTAGTAAAATTGGTGTAAGAGATAGTGTTATGTTGGTTTCTCCATTAAAACAACAATATTATGCTTCATATATATTCCATTTCAGTTTTAATTGTAATGTGGCTAAGTATGAATGTTTAATTCATGGCCTTCAATGGATAAGGAGAAAAAAAATCAAGAACTTGCAAGTATATGGAGATAGTGAATTGGTTGTGCATCAAGTTAGGAATGTGGTTACTACCAAGAACCTTTTTATCAAGTCATATAAGCATAGGTTATGTTATTTTATTTAATACTTAAATGCATTCAACACACAATTAGTTTCAAGGGAGTAGAATAATCATGATAATAGACTCGTTACCATAGAAGGTCAATTCGATACTCCAACTACCATAAAAGAAGAGGGGAATAAATATCATATTAAGATCATTATAAAACCTTATATACATGATAATTAAGTGTCTTTTCAAGTTTTTTATATTGACAAACACATTGCATGCTTCCTAAAAAATGAAACTAAGTTCTCCTTAAGGAATCAAAGCAGACTCCAAGAACAATTGAGTGATCAGATTGTGCATCTAAGGATAAATAAGATACCTAAGGGTTTGGTGACCTTAGAAAGTATCTTCAATGAGAATGATCAAAATAAAAATTAAAAGGTGAGTATGTCTACAAAATAAGAGAATTATGAAAGAGTCTTGATCTTCAAAGATAGACTCCTCAAACTAGGTAAGGTATGTTTTAAATTAAAAAAGCAAGCATTCATTGATTTGTGACAGGCATATTTGCTTGGGAGTATAAGGACATGAAAGGATTTGATCCTAGCCTATCACACCATACTATTTATTTATAACTTAGATTTAAACCAATCAGACATAAACAAAGACCCATTAATCCCAAGGTTTAACAACTCATGAGGTTAGAGCTCACTAAATTTATTGAATTTGAAATAATCTTTCCTATCAAGCATTGAACATGGGTAGCTAATATTGTGCCTATTAGAAATAATAATGGGGAGATAAGACTTTGTGTGGACTTTAGGGATCTTAATAGGGTGTCACTCAAATATCACTATCCTTTATCCTTAATGGAGTAGATTTTTTAGATTATTTCAAGTTCTTAATATTTCTCTCTTCTAGATAAATACTCAGGTTATAATCAAATTTGATTTAATGAAGATGATTAATTAAAGACATCATTTACCACTAAAAATTGGACTTTTTTTATAGGAATATGCCATTTAGTTTATCAAATGTTGGTGCTAACTTTCAAAGATAAATGGACATGGTCTTCAAAGGTTTTATTAATGAGATGTTGTTGGTTTATCTAGATGATATAATAGTTTTTTATAAAGATGCTAATGAATAAATAAAACAATTGAGACAAGTGTTTGAAATATGCAGGCAATATGGAGTAGCTCTTAATCCAAAGAAATAGATCTTTTTTGTCCATGAAGGTAAGCTATTGGGATAGATTATCTCCAAAGATGGTTTGGGTATTTATCTTGAAAGGATAGAGGTTATTCTTGGCCCCATTACATAAGAAAGGTCTCCAAAGTTTATTAGGCAAGATAAAATTTTTAAGGAGGTTCATACCTAGGTTTGCATCTTTGATGAAACCTATCATAGCCATGCTTAGAAAGAATCAAGACTTTTCTTGTACTAAGAAAAGTAAGAAGTTTTTTAAGCCATTAAGAAATCAATTACACAAGGTCCTACTCTTGTGACTCCTAACTTTTAAAAATACTTGATGTTGTATTCATTTATAACCTTGATACTATCTTAGCCATGTTAATGCAAAATAATGATGAGGGTGTGGAGTAGCCTATTGCATTCTTTAGTCAAGGTTTAGAATATTATGAAGTCAAGTACACTTTTGTGTAGAAATAAGTCTTTGTTATTGTAATGGGATTAAATAAGTTTAGACATATGGTTTCAAATAATAAAATTCATGTTATGATTTCTCATCCTATTACCAAGGAGTTTCTTTTGAGCAAAGACCTTAGTGAGAAGAGAGTAGGGTGTATCACTAAGGTAATGGAACATGATGTTGATATCAAAGTTAAAAAATTGGTAAGAGATAAAGGCCTTTTAAAACACTTATCTTCAAATTTTCATGAGTTAAAAGAAGAGGTTATAGTCAATCATGATTTTTCCCAACTAGATGGCTCATTACGTATACAAAGTTGGACACAAGGTGTGATCAAATTTCTTCAAAATGGTGAGTATACTAAAAATATGAGTAGATCACAAAGGAGATATTTTAGATTGAAATCTATTCCCTTTTATCTTGTAGATGGTGTGATTTTTAGGAGGGACATCAATGGTTTGCTATTGAGATGCATTGATGATGATCAATTTGGGGTGTTTCTTAAGAAGTTTCATGATGGGACAATAAGAGGTCATTTATCTCCAAGAATCATAGATACCAAGATCATGAGGGTAGGTTATTATTGGCCCAGCCTTTTCAAATATTTCCATGCTTGGGTGAGAAGGTGTTTATAATGTGTTTTCTTTGTAGGAAAATAGAAGATTACAACTCTTCCTTTGAAGCCTATCCAAGTTGATCAACCTTTCATATAATGGGGTCTTTATTTCATTGGAATGATAAATCCCCCACCAAGTTTTTTTCATAAATGGATACCCATAGTAACCGACTATTTTACAAGATGGGTTGAGGTAGTAGCATTGAAGGAAGTTAATGAGAATGCTATCTTGGATTTCTATGAGAGTATCATAACAAGGTTTGTCATTCCTTCTATCATTATTTCAAATAATGTTCTTGCTTTTATGGGTTCTAAGATAATTGATTGGGCAAATAGTAATGGAATATTTTTGAGCACTTCATCCAACTATTATCTTCAAGGTAATGGGTTGGCTAAATCAACTAACAAGAATTTGATCAGAATCATCAAGATAACCTTGGAGTATAATCAGAGGGCTTGTCACACCAAACTAAATAAAACCTTATAGACTGATAGGATAACTCCCAAGAGGTCAATAAGGAATTCTCCTTTTGTGTTTATCTATAAAAGAGAGGCTAGGTTGTCTATTTTTCAAGAGTTGCTTGGCTTAGAATTGGCACATCAATTAGAGTTGCTTGAAAACACTCCAATGGAGGTGAGATTGATAGAATTAATGGAGTTGTAGAAAACTAGAAATAAATATCATCAAGATATGGAGCATCACCAAGTACTAACAAAGAGGTATTTTGACAAGAAATCAACTCAGGTAAATAACTAGAAAAGACAACCTGTATAGTACAAAAGAGGGTTACACATTATCTATAGGATCAACTCTTTGCTTAAAATCATGAAGGATAGATTGTAGAAGGATAAACCACCACTTGTCACTCTGTGTCTCTTACATGCCCATGCAAATGTCTAGAACTTAGAAATAAAATATACTTATGCTTTTTTGCTCAAAGGCAAGAAAATGGCAAAACATTCCAGCATGGCTTCATCATGCTATCTGTGGATGATAGAAAAAGATCCCAAGGGTCCTATTTATAACAAAAGAGGGAGAGAAGAGAGAGCTCTTGGGTGCCAAAATAGAAGCCTCTAAAATGGTTTGCCATCACCATCCTGGTGAAACTGATTCCAACTATTCTCTCATTCATTTGGAGTTTGTCCTTATATTTGATTCACCCTCTTGAAATGACTAGGATCACTAACAAACCAATGGTGAGATGACCTTCCATAAGAAATAGCTTGGATTGCTACTATGAACCTTAGATTCTTCCTAAAAGCTTCTTTGTTTTGCACTACAAACCCATTTGGGCCTTCTGAATGACTTTACTTATAGAACCTATAAGTCAAGCATGTTGAGAAACCTTATTTGCACTATCCTTACTCTTTTAGGTTTTTCGATTACTTATACTTATAAGAGTAATAATCAAAGTTCTTTTAAAAACCCAATTTTTCTTAAGACCCTTTCAAGTTTTTTGAATGGCTTTACTCCTTGCTTTCTCCTTCGAGTTCTTTGATTGCATCTATTATAAAAGTCATAATTCAAGCATGTTGGGAAACTTGATTTACACTATAGAGTTATTTAGTTTTTCCTAGTGACTCTACTTATTTGAAAACTTTAGGCATGAATTTGACATCCTATGGCACATCACCAAGTTGCACCCCAATGGCTAGTTGTCTACCCTAAATTTAACATCTTACAACATGTCATGTATTTGAATCCCAATGGCTAATTATCCACATCAAATTTGATGTCCTATTGTATATCATGTCTTTGAATCCCAATAGCTAGTTGGCTACATCAAATTTGACATCTTACGGCACATCATGGGGATCCATTTGGGTCAGGTTTATGTTTTGAGCAATTTTCTTGAAGTAATTCCTTCAAGAATTTTTCTCAAAAAGCAATGACTAGTTCCTTTGAGAAATTTCCCCAAAGGACACTTGGGAAAAGCACAAGGTCCCTTCAAAAAAAAATTGAAGGGCCTTTCCAAAGGAAATGGCCCTTTAGAACTTTTTAGAAGGGAATTTCCAATACAAAGTGCCCTTTGAAACTTTTTCAAAGGGTCACTTGGACAACAAAGTGCCCTTTGGAAAAGTTTGAAGGGATAATTGGGTGAAAAAGTGCCCTTCAGAAAAGTTTGAAGGGTCACTTAGACAATAAACTATCCTTCAAAAAAGTTTGAAGGGACACTTGGGCAAAAAAGTGCCCTTCAGAACTTTTTTGAAGGGTCACTTGGACAATAAAGTGCCCTTCAAAAAAGTTTGAAGGGACACTTGGGTGAAAAAGTGCCCTTTGGAACTTTTTTTAAGGTTCACTTGGACAACAAAGTGCCCTTCAGAAAAGTCTGAAGGGACACTTGGGGGGAAGGCAAGGTAAAAAAGGCCCTTCAAAAAAGTTCTAAAGGGTAATTAAAAGGGAAGTGGCCCTTCGGATCCTTTTTCAAAGGGCACTTCGAGTCAAAACAAAGTAAGAAAGGCTAGGGCAAACAAGGCAAAGGGAAAAACAAAGAACAAGGGAGAAGAGGCCGAAGGGAAAAGACAAGCAACAAAGCAAGTGACCAAACATAGAAAATGAGCAAGGGAGATATGAAAAGAGCCAAAGGGAAAACACAAATTGGTCATGCAAAAAATGGTCAACATTATAGTGATTTCTAGGGGACACATGCCTAATATGTCATAAGACCAATCACATAAATCCTTCCATTGGGCATGGAGTCACACAATGTAAACAAGAGTTGAAAGAACAAGCCATGGCTGAACACACAAGATGGAGAGACACGCACAAGAAACAAAAGGAAAGAAAACACTTGAAAGGGAAACACTGTGTTCCAAATCACTTAGGGAAAATAAACACAACAAAGGAAACACATTGAAACAAGTTATATACAAGACATGGCTAGCAAGGGTCAAAATCAAGGATTTAAATGGATTTCATTCACTAGAATAGGTAGCTCTTCTCCATCCATTTGGGATAGCTAAAAGGAGATTCTTTACTTGCACTTGTTGATGATGTAAGGACCACTCTACAAAGTATCAAACTTAATATGTTTGCCTAGTTTTTCTCTATCTTCATCCCATTTCATGACCAAGTCACCTTCTTTGAACACTCTTGCCCTTGCCTTTTTGTCAAAGGATTTCTTCATGAGAACTTGATGGTGTTCCAAAGATGTGTGTGCATCATCTCTTGCCTCTTGCAGCTACATTAATTATATCAATTTGACCTCCATGGGAGTGTTTTCAAGTAATTACAATTGTTGTGTAAGTTCCAAGGTAGGGATCTCTTATGATATGGATAACCTAGTATCTCTCCCATAGACAAGTATAAAGGGATAATTACCAATTGACTTCTTGGGAGTATTTTTGTCTACCTATATGGCTATCATTAGCTTGTTATTCCATGCTCTTTGATTGGCTTCCAACATCCTCTTGATGATCTTGATGAGTTTCTTATTGGTAGACTCAGCCAATCCATTACCTTGAGGGTAGTAGCTAGATGAGGTACTCAAATGAACTCCACCCTTTGTTGCCTAATCAAAAGTTTTAGCACTTATGAAAGCAAGTGCATTATCTGAGATGATGACATGAGGAGATCCAAACCTTGTTATAATGCTATCATAGAACTCCAAGATGGCATTTTCATTTGCTTCCTTTAAAACAACAGCCTCTACCCATTTTGTGAAGTAGTCTGTAGCAGTTAATATCTATTTGTGTCCAAAACTTGATGGAGGGTTGATCATGCCAATGAAGTCAAGGCCCCATTGCATGAAAGGCTGGTCCACTTAGATAGGATTTAATGGAAGAGAAGCAAGCTTTTGTTTGCCAACAAAGAAAGCACATTGATTATAAACCTTAGCCCAATGATAATAGTCCTTAAAAATACTAGGCCAATAGTAACCAACTTTCATTATTTTGTAGCTATTATTCTAGGAGAGAAGTGACCACCATCTGCACCATTATGGAACTTTTCTAGTAGCATATAAAATTGGTCATTATTAATACATCTTAGCAACACATTTCTCACATCCTTCTTAAAGAGAATGCTATCCACAAGACAATAAGGAATAGCTTGTAGCCTAAAATATGTTCTTTGAGATTTGTTAAAGCCATTAGGACACCCACCATTTTGAAGAAAACCAATGATGTCTTGTGTCCAACTTTGATTTTTAATTTGATCAATTGGCTGGTCTTGAACTTGATTTACCAAGGCTTGCTCTTTTGGCTCTTGAAAATTAGATGCTAAGTGCTCACATAAACTTCTTCCTCTTACTAGGTTGGTTACCTTGATGTCAATGTCATACTCTATCACCTTCATGATCTATCCAACTCTCTTCTCATTAAGACCCTTGCTTAGGGGAAATTCTTGGTGCTAGGATTGGAGACCATGACGTGGATCTTGTTATTGTAAACCATATTCCTAAACTTTTTCAATCCTCTAATGATGGTTAAAGCTTGCTTCTCAACAAAATAATATCTCACTTCATAGTCTTCTAAGCCTTAGCTGAAGAAATCAATTAGCTGCTCAACATCTTCATCATTCTTTTGCATAAGCATAGCTAAGATTGTGTCAAGGTTAGAAAAAGTATAAATAATGAAAACTTTAGAAAAATTTAGATTTAAAAGAGTGGGAGATGATGTAATTGCTTGCTTGATTGCCTCAAAGTTGCCTTTACCTTCCTTTGTCCAAGTAAAAACTTGTTTCTTTTTTAGCATGGTTGTGATAGGCTTTACCAAAATTGCAAAGTTTGTGATAAACCTCCTTACAAATTTTATTTTTCCCAAAAAAATTTGCATCCCTTTCTTGTGTTGAGGCAAAGACAATTCTATAATAGCTTTAATCTTTTGAGGTTAATAAATAAGCCTTATTTTAAAACAACATGACCCAAAAGCTTACCTTCATGGACAACGAAGATGCACTTCTTTGGATTGAGGGATATGCCATACTCTCTACACTTCTCAAACATTTGCCTTAGATATCCCATATGATAAGTAAAATCCTTTGAAAAAGTGGTTATATCATCAAGGTAAATAAGCAAAAACTTATTGATCAAACCTTTGAAATCCATGTCCACTACCCTTTGAATTGTAACTCCAACATTGGATAAACCAAATGGCATCTTCTTATAGGCAAAGGTCCCCCACTTAGTGGTGAAGGCTATATTGAATTGATCCCCTTCATTTATTAATATTTTATTATAACCTGAATAACCATCAAGAAGTGAGAAATGTTGATAACCTGAAACAACTTACAGAATATGTCTCATGGGAGGGAGTGGGTAATGATCTTTGAGAGACACTTTGTTTAGATCAGGAAAATTAACACAAAGTCTGATTTCTCCATTCTTATTTCATACCAACACAAGGTTGGATACCCAAGTTGATTTATTGATAGGAAAGATAATCCTAGACTCAATCAATTTGGTTAGCTCTTTCTCCATGAGTTCTTCTACCTTGAGGTTCATAGGCCTTTGCTTTTTGTCTTACTAGTTTAGCTCCATGCTCAAACTCAATGGTGTGATGAGCTAGACTTGGGTCAAATAATTTCAAATACTTGTATTCCTAGGTAAATATTTCATGAAACTCTTTTCATAATGCAATAAAATTTTGCCTTTCCAGCTGGGAACAAGCCTTGCCAATCTTCACAAGTCTGTCATTAAAAATTAGAACTCTCTCATAGTTCTCTTCTTTTATTGGCATGATCATTCTTTTGTTTTTATTTTGATCATCCTCATTGAATACACTCTCCAAGGTAATCATGCCCTTGAGTATTTTATTTGTCTTCAGCTATATAATTTTCTCATCTTAATGATCATGAAACTTCTTTTGATTTTTAGAAGAGAAGCCTGCCTCATTTTGTAAGAAGTGTGCAATGTGTTTATCAATTTCAAACATTTGCCATGAAACTTAATTATCTATAATGGAAGGTATCATAATGATCTTGATATGGGATTGATCCTTATCTTATTCAACATTAGCAGCTAAGTCAAAATTTTCTCCTATTGCAACCAATCTATCAGTGTGCTTGTTCAAGTCTCTTGGTATGGGTTAGATGTTGAAAGCATCAAAATATTCAAGTAGATCCCATAACATATGCTTTTAGGACTTGAGAAAGGGGTTATTGGCTATATATTGACTTCTCACTTGAAGAGTGACCAGCTCACTATCTCCATAGACTTTTAAAAGCTTGATTCTTCTCTTCTTTGCCTATTGGAGACCATGAACTAAGCCTTCATATTTTGCCACATTGCAAGTGCATCTGAAGTAAAAATATAAGAAGAGTAGTAATGATTCCTTGATGGGGAAACCAACATGACACCATTTCATGTACCTACTTTACTCTTTGAACCATCAAATAACATTTCCCACATGCCATCAAGCTCATGATCTTCATTGGTGAGTGAAGGAATTGGGTCATTCTCCTCATGCATGCAGTAAAATCCCAAATCAGTTTCCTCAATGAAAGTGTAAGGATAAAGTCCATGTGTTTTAGTGTTATACTTGTCAAGATAGAGGTTAGAAATACCTTTAAGTGGAGATGTTTAACTATTCAGGATTGTTTCTTTCTCTTTGCTAATTATACAATTTTGATTTGTCATTGTCTCCAAATATGGCTCAATGTGGAACCTTTCTAAGGGATGAGTCCTTATGGTTACCTTAGTTCCATACCTTATCTTGAAATCTAGAAAGGACCAATAAGTAGAAAGGTATCCTCCTATCTTGGTCATAAAGTCCCTAGATAAGCATATAGCAAAGTGTGTTGGAAGGTCCACCACCACAATAACTTACATGATAGGGTAACTTGGGCAGCCATGTAAAAAAACTTTCAAAACTTTGACCAATCCTACTGTCTTGGTCAAAGTTCCATCTAGTTACAAAATTCCTTTACTATGTGGCTCAAGTTTAAACCCAGCTTATCAGCCACTACTTTAGGCATAATAGCAGTACTTGCTCCACTATCCACAATATAGTTGTGGACCAACTTATCTCCCACAATGAGTGTGAGGTAGAAGTGTGGAGGCTCCAAAAGATGATTTGGAGAATTTTTGAGAGCCACACTATGATGCTTTGAAGATTGAAGAGCCACATGCATGCTTACTAGCTACTCTTGCAAAAGCTCCTTTTGACCAAGTATATGTAGAACCTCCCAAAGGGATATGCTTGTCTTAGTGCTCTTTAATGAGTCAACAATATCTAGATATGGAGTATTCACTTTATCCTAAATTTTTGATGATAATAAAGGAGTTTTAGCCTACTATGTTGCAATCTTGGCAGCTGCATTTACATTTTGATTTTGTTGAGGAACATGGCTTGTAGAAGGTGTAGCACTTTTATTGGCACTTTTTGGCATTAGAGAGGCATCACTTGGAACTATTCATGGCTCTTGGCCTTCTCCCAAGGATATCTTCTTAGACCTTGTATTAGCTACAATTGGCACACCTTGAGTTAACAAAAAATCATCTTTTACTTGAAAATTCATCATTCCCACACTTGGGTTGTTGCTTTTTCCATGACTATCCCTTTAGCTAGGACATGCTTCTTCTGTTATCATGTAAGGAGTAGCTTCCTCCTATGTATTCAAAGTGTAGTTGGTTCTTCCATCATCATGTGTAAACTGACCTTGAGGATGCCCCCATTGGTCCACATGATCTTCTCCTTGCACTAGATTTACATGAACTAGAACAACAACCTTTATAAGAAGAGTAGAATTTGGATTATATGCATTGGGTTGCCTATTGTAACCTTGTTTATTTTGTCCTCTCCCTTGATAATTGTATTGGGATGGAACTCTATATCCTTGTTGAGGATAGTGTTGTGCATTAAGAGGAGCACTTGCCTGATATTGAGCTTGCTTGAGCTAAGCTCTCAATGATCTGATATCTTCATCCTTGTCCACAGTGTTATCCACCTTCTTAGGAAAGGCTCTTGGCTTCACATTGGCATTGGGAACTTGTGACATGCTTGGAGCTTCAATCAAATTATGGGACAAAAAAGTCATGGAAACTCTTGGAAGAAGTCTTATAGCCTAAATTAAGATATTCTCAACCTCAATTGCTAGCTCATATATACTTGAAAGAGTGAATCTTCCCATTTACTGCAACATAACAAAAATAGCAGTACCAATCCCTTTGAGGTATGTTGGGAACACAAAGATAGGAGGAGGTCTCATGAATGGTGGTAGCCTATACCATGTTCTTTAAAATATCTCATTGAAATTTCCTATGGATTCATTTGGACCTCTTCTTATTACATTTAGCTGATATATTAGGGAAGCATGATCATTCTTATTTTTGAATCTTGTCACCAATATGTCTCCAAAGCCATCCCAACTTGTAATGTAACCCCCTTCCAATGTTATATACCAGTCAAGTGTTTTGCCTTTTAAAGACACAACAAGTAACCTAATGGTTGTGTTGTCCCTAGTAACATTATGGAAATTGCAAAAATTAGAGATGTCTCTAATATGTTTAGATGGGGTAATAGGACCCTCCCCATTAAAACTAGGAAGATTTTTGGTAGAATTTGGAGGGATGGAATCATATGCAAGAACCTCTATTGGGTTTTGGGTATTAAAATTAGGGAAAGGTTGACATCTATCTATCTCTCCCCTTTCCCCCATTTCTCTTCTTCCCCTTTGATCCTTTATTTCTTCCTCTTCTTTAATTTCTTCTTCTCCTTGAACTTCTTTTATTTCTTCCTCTTCTTCCCCAAAAACTCATTGCCAAGGATTTAAAAGGGCTAAGAGTGGTTTAGGGTATTTTTCTTTAGGAAGAGCTTCAACTAAAGGGTCTTGGTTAGAAAATATTAAGGGCCTTGTGAGGACCATGTGGGATAATGTATAAAACTTGGTCTAGAACTAGGGATTCACACCCTTTTAGAGTCACAAAATGCTTGGTTAGGGGTATTTATACTACTTTAGGCCTATCAAGACCAGAATTTACCTTGACTTAACAATAATCTAGGTCTTACCAGGCATGCTATAACTATTGTCTCCAAATCTTGCACCCTAAAAGAGGGTTGTTTAGGCCTCCTTTAGATTTGGGAAATGTTGGGACATTTCTAGGCTTGTGGGTGTGCCTATAAATGGAAATGAACCTATAGGTTGAAAGGGATAGCTCCTTGTATTAGATTTTTGTGCAGTAAAAATGTTAAACTAGTTTGTATGAGTGAAAAGATTTAGAAGTTTGCATAAATGAAAATCTTAGTCTAAAATGGTGATACACCAAGAATTAGTATCCACATGTATGCCCCATACTTATGCATAATACAACAAAATATAGTCTATAAGTCAAGCTATAGAATATTCCAAAATAAGTATTTTAATGTAGATACAATATGAATGAGATCACATAAGGTAAATAATTAGAAAAGATAGCCTGTATAGTCTAGAAAAGGGTTATACGTGCAAAATCTCATATAGCTAGAATGCACTCTACATGACCTATTGGATCAACTATTTGCTCAAAATCATGAAGGACAGAGAGAAGGATAAAACATCACTTGTTATCACTCTATGTCTTTTGCATGCCCAGGTAAATGTCTAGAACTTAGAAATAAAATAGACTTATGCTTCTTTGCTCAAAGTCAAGAAAATGGCAAAACATTCTAGTAGGGCTTCACCATGCGATTTGTGGATGATAAAATAAGATCCAAAGGGTCCTATAGATATGACTAAGATCACTAAAAAACCAACGGTGAGATGACCCTCCATAAGAAATGGCTCAGATTGCTACTGTGAACCTTAGATTCTTCCTAAAAGCTTCTATGTTTTGCTCTGTAGATCCATTCAAGCATTCTGAATGGCTTTACTTATAAAACCCATAAGTCAAGCATGTTGAGAAACCTAATTTTCATTATCCTTGATCTTTCAAGTTTTTGGATTTATTTTAATTAAAAAATTCATAAGAAAAGCTCTTTTGAAAACTCAATTTTTCTTAAGACCCTTTCAAGTTTTTTGAATGGCTTTACTCCTTAATTGTTCCTTTGGGTTCTTTGATTACTTTACTTATAAAATTCATAAGTCAAACATGTTTGGAAACATGAATTGTAATATAGAGTCATTCAAGTTTTCCTAGTGACTTTACTTCTTATTTGAAGACTTTAGGCATGAATTTGACATCCTGCAGCATGCCACCAAGTTACACCCCAATGGCTAGTTGGCTACCCTAAATTTGACATCCTACAACATGTCATGTCTTTGAATCCAATAGCTAATTGTCTAGATAAAATTTGATGTCCTACGACACATCATGTCTTTGAATCCCAACAACTAGTTGGTTGCATCAAATTTGACATCCTATGGCACGTCATGGGGATCCATTTAGGTAGAGCTTATGTTTCGGGCAATTTTCCTGAAGTAATTACTTTGGGAATTTTTATTGAAATGCAATGGCTAGTTCCTTCAGGAACTTTCCCTGAAGGGCACTTTGTCTTTGGAAATGCCCCTTAGAAAATTCTGAAGGGCATTTCCAAAGACAAAGTGCCCTTCAAAAAAGTTTGAAGGGACACTTGGGAGAAAAAGTTCCCTTCAAAACTTTTCCAAATGGTCACTTGGACAACAAAGTACCCTTCAAAAAAATTTGAAAGGACACTTGGGTGAAAAAGTGCCCTTCAAAAAAGTTTAAAGGGTCACTTAGACAACAAAGTGCCCTTCAAAAAAGTCCAAAGGGACACTTGGGCAACAAAGTGCACTTCAAAAAAGTTTGAAGGGTCACTTAGACAATAAAGTACCCTTCAAAAAAGTTTGAAGGGACACTTGGGCAAAAAAAAGTGCCCTTCAGAAAAGTCTGAAGGGACACTTGAGCGAAAAAGTGCCCTTCAGATCTTTTTCAAAGGGTCACTTAGGTAAAAAGTGCCCTTCACAAAAATTGAAGGGACACTTGGGGGGAAGGCAAGGCAAGAAATGCCCTTCAAAAAAGTTTTTAAGGGAACTTAGAAGGGAAGTGGCCCTTCGAAACCTTTTCCAAAGGGCACTTTAGGGTAAAATAAAGCAAGAAAGTCTAAGGCAAATAAGGTAAAGGGAAAAACAAAGAACAAGGGAGAAGAGCCCAAACCAAGAGAGGCCAAAGGGAAAAGACAAGAAACAAATAAAGTGACCAAACATAGAAAATGAGTAAGGGAGAAATGAAAAGAGCCAAAGGGAAAACACAAACTGGTCATGCAAAAAATGGTCAACAGTTTCCAAAACCAATTATTGACCAAGAACTTTGATACTTTGTCCTTATCCATTCTGAGGATTCTTATAACTCCATCTCTTTATATTTCACCAATTTAAATTAGTATTATGGCATAGGTGATCTCTTTTGGTATTGCCATGATCACCCTTTACCACTTATCACTCAAGTCCCTACTCCCATACCACAATCTAACAACTAGATCTTCTAACCCTTCCCATTCAAATCCCTCAACCACATTATCCTAACCAACTAAACCACTAAACCAATCATATCATTATTATTTCATTGGTTCTCTTAGTTAGACCTTGAGAATTTGAGCACATTAAGGTTAGTTTGTTGATTTCCATTTCTATAGATGTTATTAGGTTCCTAAAGGAACTAGAATATAAGGAGGACCTCCATTCCTTAATGTTCTCTTCTTTAGGAAAACTTATGGATCTTTGTCTCAATAG
This sequence comes from Torreya grandis, assembly GCA_037957365.1. Lineage (NCBI taxonomy): Eukaryota > Viridiplantae > Streptophyta > Pinopsida > Cupressales > Taxaceae > Torreya > Torreya grandis. The sequence continues at coordinate 4,633,081 of JARHVA010000377.1, forward strand.
TTTTATATAAAATCTATCCACAATGATGTTTATCTACATGCAAATTCACACAATCATCTTTATCAAAAAATGGGGAACATTGAAACCTTTGCCACAAGAGATTTGATAATTTACGATGATAATCACTTAGAGAATGAGATCAAAATTTTGATTGATTTTTTTAATAATGATTATGAAGAGAATCAGATTTCTAGAGCCTTCAAATAAGCTAGGAATGCACTTGTTAGACCTATAAATTTGGTTGACATATTGAATAGACCTACATCCTTCCCCCTATATTTTAAATGAATTTCTAACAAAATTTTAAAATAAATAAGTATTACGAACATCCATACTACCTTTCTCACTCACAAAAAACTTAGAAAGTTTGTCAAGTCTTCTAAAGAAAAATTAGAACAACTCTTATAAGTGGAGTGTATGAACTTTATTGCTCTTATAGGATGTCATATATTGGGGAGATAGGTCACTCCATCAACATGAGGTTCAATGAATATATTGCATATATATTCAAGGAATGATTGGTTAAGTAAACTTTAACAAAACATTCTTTTAAAACTCATCATCATATTTGTACTGAGAATACCAAGGTGGTATCCATAGAGGACCACTACTTCAAATGACATCTACGAGAATAAATAGAAATTTACAAGTATGATAACAACTTAAATAGGGATTGTAGTCTAAATTAAATCAATATTAAGGGATGATCATTAATTTATTTTAAGAATGATGATTTTAATCTAAGCATCTTATTTTTTAAACCTTTATATATTCTTCTGAGTGGTGTCAGCTTGGTTCTCCGAACATTTCAAGTCATGTCCCTTCTTGTTTCCTTTTATTTTCCTCATGCTTTTGTCCCTCTTAGGTCAAAAACAAATTATTTACTCTTTCTTTACTTTTTATCCAAAATAAATTTTAATTTTATAACTTTTTTCCATTAAAAATTTTAGATGTTCTAATCAATTTTTATAACAAATTACAAAAATATAAATCTCTTAACTTCATATTTGATTAATATATGTAAAAAAGTATCAAATTCCCATTTTTATAATGTAATAAACTTGTATTGATATCATTCTTGGAGGCATTAACCTTTAGTTTATTAATAATATCAAATTAAAATAATTTAGTTTTTAGTTTTTTTATCTTACTAACAGATATTTAATGAAGTTACCTCATTTAATATTTTTATCATTTAATATTTTATTTATTTATTCTAACTACCCAACTACACAACACTTCATTGTTAACATCTATAAATTGATACTTGGGTTTGAAATATAATCATATTATTTTCTCATCTTAATTATGGTTCACAGAGTGTGATCCAAATATTTGATTTAAATGTTGTTACATAGTTTAACAAGAAATATTCTTTTTTTACTTCATGAACTGTGAAAACACTATCTCTATGACAATAATGGATTCAATAAAAATAACTAAAATAGAATTTCAACTACATATGTCACATGCTTGGAATCAAACCTTCACAAAGTTTTGTGGTGTGTGGATAGAATATCTCAATCAAGGGTTACAACTTTCACTTACCTATAATTTATTAATGTAACTATATAAATAATAGTTAACCTCCTTTGGCATTAGGGAATTTGTAGATAGACCAAGATGGATAAGTGATGCAAGTGTGTAGTCTTGTGAAGTTAAAATTGAATGGAGAATCTTGGATATAGGCTTGACCCTTGTTGTGACTGATGTTCTCTATTGATTATCTCTCTCTTCCTTTGTATCTATGTGTCTTATATTTTTAGATTATTTTGGCATGGCCCTATGTTTATAAGATGATTCAATATTACTCATGCATATTAGCTGACTTTTGAAAATATAAATGAGAAGGGTTAAAATATAAGTTAAGGGAAAATTGGGAGGACATACAAAAAAGGGTCAAACTTGTATGGTAATATGCCTATCTAGATCAGGCCCATATAGTCATGGGTTTGTCTAGGAGACAAGAAGGGATAAATTTTCAAGATAGGTTTGGATAACAAGTTATGAGTAGTTTAAATGCATTAACTAATACCTTCTACATAAGATTCAAGATGTTTTTAGGCTTTGTGGACCAAACAAAGACTCATGTGGCATTAGGGACATTTTATAAATGAGTTAAAATGTACACTTTTTCCACTTAATTCAAATTGGGAATAATAATTGTGTTCCAAATTTGCGTGTTTACACATCAGTTAGTGAATATATACTCCACATTATTTTTTATTCAAGATTTTTCTATGCAGGTGTACTTTCATATGTTGTAAGAGTTATATGATCACATTGAAAAAGAATTAGGTAGAATGTGTTACATTATATTATATTTTGTCCTTGACATACCCCTTGAAAATAGTAGAAATTAAAGTGTGAAAATTTATCTATCTCAGGGTATGCTTTGAGGATTTACAGTTACATATCTTGTACACTTTGAATCATAGTTAATGTAATTATGTTATTCATGTGAGTGGAATTTTGAGTGAGAATTTAACCTCTTATCCCTATTGAAATATAATGTGACTAAATGAACATTCACTAAAATTATTTTTTTTACAAGTTGATGATGTCACAAGGTGTCATAAAAGATTTGATCAATGTGGCTTAAACTTAAATAATGGAGGATCCCATTGTGTTTGTCAAACACATAGGTCACTTGACACTTATTACTTTATAAAATTACTAGGAATGATTTGTATTTTGGCCATTTTGTCCCACATATGAAGCTTTTACATGGTTTGATGAAGAAGTGGATCTAAGGCACGAGAAGGGGTCTAAGATTGCCAAGTAAAAGAGACCATGTAGGTTCTCATGTGTTTTTCAACATTTAGAACATGGTACAGAGTTGTAGAGCCCCTGTAAGTTGTTAAGAGTGCTTGGAATGACTTAGGAAGCCCTTGGTGTTTATTTAGTTCTTCATTGTGTTTACCCAGGCATCTTGGGTCTAGTGGCAGAAAGTATAAGTGGGCAATTTACTGAGGCCAAATCTTGTACATGTGGTTGAGTCAAGGAGAATTTATCATATGGGTTTGTTTAATTTTGTGCCAAGATCATATGCTATAAATATTAGGTCCTCCACCCATGCACATCAAAATTTAAGGAGATTCAAAGTTGGCATCTCAACCACATTCCACTATTTTTCCATACTTAGCCAATTTTCAAGAAAGTTAAAATAAAGCCGAGTGAGCACTTTAACAAAGCTATGCCTCACATATGCTAAAGTTTTAGAGGAAGGTGACCACATGGGTTTTTTCACCTTAGTATTAGGTTATTATGTGCCAAGTCCAAGGTCCTCCATCAAAGCTCAAATAGAGTTATCCATGTGCAAATATGGGCTTCTAGGCATTTTTGTTAAGTTCCCGATACTCAGTCACTTGAGCTCGGTCATCATCAAGACATCACACACAAGTAGTTATGGACCAACCACCTTGAAAATTGAATATATTTTCTTTATAATCTCTCAAGACTAGTGAATCAAATGGGTTTTTCCCTTTTGACCTTAAGAACATCTTCTAAAAGTTTGATGCCTCCATGATTCTTGTGCTTCAAGATCCAAGCCTTCAAAGTTGATAAAAATGAACCTAAAACATATGATGGTCACATGAACATTAAGTTAAAGCTTGGGAAAAAAAATCTACCTATGATTAAAATTGATATTCTATAGGACGTCATTTGACATTTTGTGGAACGATGAAAGACGATCACTTGAACATCAAATTTAAAGATAGAGAAAGATAATCCTTTTGATCTTAAATTTGACAATCATGTGAATGTAATTGATGGTCATGCTAACATAAAATGATGTCCCATATATCATCAATTTTAAGATCATGAAGTATCCATTGGGTTTCAAATAATGGGTCCTAGTCGATCAATAGTTTAAGTTGCATCATACCCTTGGATATAACGGTGAGTAAGAGTCAAAATGGTCAGAGAATCCAAATATATAATGAGTTGAGGATAAGTGTCAAAATTAAATGGGTCCTACTATAATATCAAAAACTCATGGGCATCTGTGCATAGGCAGATCAATAACATGAGATGAGTTCGTCAAAGAGATCAAGGGGTCAACACATAACACAAGTGCATAAAGCTATAGACTGATAACAAGATCTTGAGGATTAACATGCATTCAACATGTGGTGTAAGTGGAGATAAGATTTACATTTAAAAGAAGATCTAGAGGCTCACATCCATTCTTATCAAGTAGATCTAATGATGCAAGATGAGTCAAGGATCTGGTAATTTGAGTCAATTCTTGATGACCAATCAGAACAAAGGGGAGCCAAGTGACTTAGGCAGAGGTCAAAGAGTTTATTTTTTACTAAGGAAAGAAATCATGATAGAGATAAGATCAAGCACATTTTAGTTTGGGCTAGGATTATAAATTTTAGGATTAGATGGTACCATTAGGGACTTATGAAGTAAGACATGTAGAACTCAATGGTAGTCACCAAAGCCAGCCATAAGAAAGTGACTTTTACTCCCACTTGGGAACACATAAATGAACCAATTGAGAATAGTTTCACATCAAGAAAAAGTGAAAGTAACTTGATTCTACATTGCAAATACTATGGAACATCATAGAGAAGATATCATAATAGTATAATGGACTGGGGTGACATGGATCAATCAAATGGTCTGAATGAGTGTATTAGCAAAGGTAGTTGTAACCTATTTTCAAATGGATTCAAACTATTTTGACTCCCTCTTTGAGCACCAAAATCCCCTCTCTTTCTTCCCTTCTATAAGTATAGCATTTGAGTTATTATTTTGGATCCGTTAGGCTGATATGACTAGACTCTATAAGAATTATATTTGCTGCCTCTTGGAGTAGTGAATAGAGATTTTTGAAGTCATTTTTGCTAATCAATATCTAGTGTTCTGTGTTTGTGTAATATGCATCTATGAATGTCATCTTCCTTTTTCATGTCCAAACTCAATCTAGGTGCTAAGAATCTTCTTTGTAAGTTGTATAGTGTGTCTTAGCATTGATCTCTCAAGGATATAGTGGATAGTTGAACTTAAGCATCTTTAACGAAACCTTATTTTCATTGATCCCTAATATGAGTGCATCGAATAGACCTATATACAAACTAATATAATAGAGAAATAATAGTGAACATTACATTATTTTATTTCATATTTCATTAGTGTGTTAAAGAGTTCTTATTCAAGAGTGTATCTATTAAATTCTTGGTGCACCACTGTAGTTTAGAGTATGTTTACATTATGCAACTCCTTCTCCCTTTTCACCCTAACCAGTTTTAGGTTTTAAAATCAAGGGTCCAAATTGATGCATTAGAAGAGCTAGCCTCATTAAAAATCGTAGAGGTTTGGTCTAGATATAGGATACCCACAACCTCAAACCATTCCCATGTTAGTCCAGGTTTGATATAAGGACATGAACACTCCTCCCTTCAATAAGGGTACAACTTGTCATGTTCTAATAATTTTGGCACTCCCAATGGGATCACTAATCTTGCATATCTAAGTATAGTAATAAGTTTCAGAGTTTCATTTCTAGGCTTGCATAATCTTTTCAAGGTTATCACAAGCTCCTTCATAAAAGGGAAGGGAGTGGATTTGTTTGAGCTACCTTTACAATCAACAAAGAAAAAGAAGGCCCCTCAGCCAAAGCCTACACCTACCCCTTTTGTTCCCCCTATTGTTTCCCAAAATCCTCTTTTTCAAGCTAGTATTTTTTAACCAAACACTATTGTAAACCCCATACCTCAGATGGTCGTTCCTAAGAGGCAATATTTTTTCTCATTAAATGGTGGTAGCCCTCTGAATCTCAATCAATGGGACAATATTCCAATATTAGATTTAAAGACTCTTACCTATTATATAGGAGAAAATATAGTTACTCTTGTAGACCATATTATTGATATTGCTAACATTTATTTATTGCATCATATAACTCAAGAATATGTAGCAATGAGGTTGCTAGCAACCTCTCTCAAAGGTAAAACACTCTAGTGGTATAGAGGTTTGCCCCCTACATTAATCAATAGCTAGGATGAGTTTAAAGAGGTCCTGTACAAGCACTTTAAAGACAAGAGTTATCATCTTTCACTTGTGGATTAGCTCAAAATAATCAAGAGATTCCCTAATGAGTTCAACTATAGATTCTAGAAGACTTGGGATAGAATTCCTATGGTAATCAATCCTACGCCCAACTATGCTTTTCTATACTATTTGAAGCCTCTCAAATTAGATGTAGCTATAATGATTCAATCCATGGGAGGGAATACCCTACCTAGAGCTTTTGAAGTAGCAATTAGGGCTGAAAATTACATCATACAAGTAGGCAAGTTGGCTCCAAGGCCACCAATACATCTCTTTCTAGAAATACATCATCTTACTCCAAATATCACTCTAGTTCTAGAATCAATAGAGTTTTATCAAATAGAAGGTGAGTAAACTGAAAAACTAGGGAAGATAGAGAGTCTCCTTAAAGCCAAAAATAATAAGTTGGTTGAAATAAAGAGGTAATAGGATCCATTGTATAGGCCATACTAGAATAGTTATCAGATTTTTTAGTATAATAAATCATCCTATCAAACCAATCAACAAGGACAAGGGCAAAAACCTCATTTAAGGCAATAAAATCCTAATGCTCCAAGTAATTCTAGAGATATTATGCCAACTTATAACAACTATACCCAAGAAGGTTCATGACAGTTAGAGAGATAGTCCAATGACATGGTAATGGACACTACTAGAAATATGTATCAAGACCCTAATTGTTAGCATACTCCTTCATTTCAAAGTCATGACATGATGCCTCCTCCACCAAAACCCCCCCAAGAAAGTCAAGACAACATTCTTACCATGTCATGGTCAAAGCTCAAAGCTAGTAATAAGGGAGCATGAGTAGAGCACTTGCTGATACCACATGCATGAATTTCCAAGAAGGGGAATATGTATTTGAGTATGTAGCAGCTAATATGGGACAAGCCTAGAGGAAAAATAAATTAGTTGTATCTTAGACAAGATCTAAGAAAAGGATGTTAGAGGACAACTTGGGGCAACCTAAGTGTTCTGCATCACCTCTTTAGACTAGTCAGCAACCCACTTTTTCAAATGCAGCTGTTAAAGCTCCTACAAATCAACAAGTTCTCTAATCCCATGGATAGTAGCAAAGGTCCCCTTTCATTCCTCATGTTACTCAAATATTGAGTGATGCCTCCACCTCTAAAGGGAAGTACAAAGGTACTAGTCTTATTTTTAATATTATGGATCATTTAAAAAAGGATAATGTAACTATGTCCATGTATGATGCTCTATATATCCCTTGGCAAAAAGAGATTCTCCATTAAGAGCTATCTAAACTTTCTCAAGTGGTAAAAATGGTTGATAAAGTGAACGTTGTTTTCATCAATAATAGTCAACCTAACTAAGCCCTTGGCCAAGTTCCCAATCAAGTTCTAAGCACAAGACAACCTCAAAATGTTGTCCTTCCTCCGAAGGTTGTAAAGCCTCCCCCATTTTATCTATCAGTCATCATAGGGGATTGTTTGGTACACAACTGCATGATTGACTCAGGTGTTTCAACCTTAGTGATGCTTTAAGCCATAACATACAAGTTTGGGCTCAAATATGTACCTAATGAGAAAGGCATTCTTCAATTGGATGGCTCCCCTACTAAGATAGTAGGCATCTTGAAAGATCTTTAGATCACCCTAGCTACATGTCCAAATTATGTCATTATTCAAGATGTGGTAGTGGTAGACCTACCCCCTATTTTGCCTTATGTTTTTCTAGAGACTTCGTTGCTAATATTGGGGGATATCTATTTTTTGATTGGTCATACATGGTTTTTAGAACTAGGTATGGAACCAAAGTCACCATAAGGTCTGAGCCCATCACCAAGTTCCACCTAAAACCCTACATGTCAAATATTGTAAATACCAATTATGCCATATTTGAATAGGTTGAAGAGGTTATTAAACAAGAACCCCATAGTCATCTAGAAGGCATCTCAGACATATAATTAGATGAGTGATAGCTAATAACCATGGATTTGATCCATATGACATCATTGAAGAGATAAACATGGGAGTGTACTATATGCATGACAAAGGTGTTGCAATACCTTCCTTAACTAACATTACTCAAGAAGAAGATGGTATATAGACCTTGTTCTTTGATGGATCTAGGTCTAAGAATGGAAGTAGAGTGGGAGCCATGCTAGTTTCACCCTCTGGTCAAAAGTATCATTTAGTCATAAGACTCCAATTCATTTACACCTCAAATATAGCTGAATATGAATCTCTTTTGCATGTTTTTCAAGAAGAAAGAAAGAGAGTTATCTAGCTCCTCAAATTCAAGGTTGATAGTGAACTTATAGTGTAATAGGTGAGAGGCCTAAGTGCAATCAAGTGTCACCATCTGAAAGGCTACAAGAACTAAGTATGGGACCTCATAGAATATTTATTATTGTTTAATGTCTAGTCCATACCAAGAGAAGCAAACGAACATGCAGATAGGCTTACTTACATTGGTGCCTAGTATGAGATAGCAGGAGTCAAAGGCAACCAAGGCCAAAATAAGGTCAAGATTATATGCAGACCAATTTTGCCTGACAACAAGGTGAGTTGGCAAGTATTTGACAATGATGATCAAATCATATGTTTTATAATGCAAGAGGTAGAGTTATACCATATGAACCAACACAAGTTCCAAAATAAATATGATTATCAAATAGTATAGCTGAGATAAAAGAAGCTTCCCAAAGGACTTGTGACATTGGAGAACATCTTCAATAAAGATGACCAAGTAAGAAAAGGGAAGGCATGCATCTCAGCTAAACATGAACACTATAAAAGGGTAGAGATATTTAAGGGCAAGTTGTTGAACTTGGGAAAGGTCAATACAATAGAAGAAAGTACTACATTTGTTGCATTATGCTAAGAAGTTTTTGATATTTTTTCTTGGGAGTATAAAGACTTGAAGGGGTTTGTCCCCAAGCTTGCACAAAACACCATTGAATTAGTAAGCAATGCCAAACTAGTTAGGTATAAGCAGAGGTCTGTCAACTCAAGAGTGGAGGATCCATGAGAAGAGAACTCTATAAATTGATCAAATCTAGGATAATATTTTTGATTAAACATTCCTCTTGGGTGGTAAACCTTGTGCCAATGAGGAAAAGGAATGGAGAGATTTGGTTATGTGTTGACTTCAGATACCTTAATAAGGTGTCCCTAAAGTATCATTACCCACTGCCCTCCATGGATTAAATTCTACAAAATGTGGTAGGTTTTCAAAGGTTCTCATTACTTGATGGTTATTCTAGCTATAATCAGATCATGGTGAAAGAAAAAGATAGGATTAAGATTACGTTCACTAAAAATTGGGGTACCTATGCATATTGTAAAATGCCTTTTAGATTCTCTAATGCTAGAGCCACCTTCCAAAGAGTAATGGATGTTGATTTTCATGGTCTTTTGAATGATATGGTTTTAGTTTACCTTGATGATATAATAGTTTTCTCCAAGAATCCTAATGATCATCTAACACATTTGAGAGTTTTTTTATAAATGCAGATAATTTGGGGTTTCTTTGAATCCAAATAAATACATGTTTTTGGTATACAAGGGAAGACTTTTGGGACATGTGGTGTTTTAATCTGGTCTATCCATTGATTTAGAAAGGATAAAGGCAATCCCTTTCTCTATCACTACCAAAACACAAGAAAGGGTTATAGAGCTTCTTGGGTAAGGCAACTTCATCAAGAGGTTCATTCTAGGATTTGTAAAGATGGTCAAGCCACTCACTCATATATTGAGAAAAGGCAAAGAGTTTACATGGAAAAGAGAAGGAAAGAAGACATTTGAGGCCATCAAAGAGGTTATATCTCATGCCCCCACTCAGTTAAATCTAGCTTTTAGTAAGGACTTCTATCTATATGCATTTTCCACATTAGATGTAATTTCTACCATGCTCATGCAGTAGAATAATCAAGGTCTAGAGAAACCCATTACTTTATTCATCCAAGATTTGGAGGGTTATGAATAAAGATATAGCTTTATTGAAAAGCATGTGCTTGTTATTGTTATAAGTTTGAATAAATTTAGGCATCTAATTTTAAATAGTAAGATCATACTAATGGTGGCTCACCCAAGTATGAAGGATTTTATCCTCAATAGAGATTTGAATGAAAAGAGAGTGGAATGTGTCACCAAGTGTATGGAATATGACATTGAAGTTAGGGTCACAAAGATAGTCTGAGGAAAGGGATTATGTGAACATCTTGCTAAAGATATAAGAGAAGAAAAAGAGATAATCTTGGTAATCTAAGACACCCAATAGGAAGATGAGGACACTCTTCCATCCAAATAGACACAAAATATTGCAACATTTCTCCAAAAGAGAGAGTGTCTAATGGGTTTCAATGCATCATAAAAAAGACACTTCAAGCTAGAATTAGTGCCATAAATTCTAATTGATGGAGTGTTGTTCAAAAATGATATTAGAGGTATGCTCTTAAGATGTGTTAAAACTAACCAATTTGATAATATTATTTGATAATTCCATGACAATCCTCAAGGAGCCCATTTTGTAGCTATAAAAATCATCAGAGTTAGTTACTTTTGGCCTAATTTATTTAGAGATGCACATGCATGGGTGAGGAAGTGTTCAAAATGTGCCATGTTTATAGGGAAATAGAAGCTAGCCACTATACCACTAAAGCCTATTCAAGTTGGCCAACCTTTCATGTAATGGGGTTTAGAATTCATTAGCATGATTAATCTACCATCTAGTGCTGACCATAAGTGGATCTTGACAGCCATAGACTACTTCACTAGGTGGGTGAAACCAGTCCCCTTGAAGGAAGCAAATGAGAACTTAATTCTTGAGTTCTATAAAATCTTAGTCACCCATTTTGGAGCACCATCCAACATAATATTAGGCAATGCTTTATAATTTAGTATCATGAAGGTATGTGAGTGGTATCTTGATCAAGATATCTATTTGACATCTTCATCTAATTATTATCCATAGGGTAATAGATTAGCCAAGTTTACTAATAAAAACCTGATTCAAATCATTAAGAGAATGATGGAAGATAATCAAAGATCCTGGCACATAAACTAAAGATTGCCTTATGGGATAACAAGGTCACCCCTAAGAATGCCATTGCTAACTCCCTTTATCTCTTAGTGTATGGAAGAGAAGCAAAGCTACCCATTTCATTGGAGCTTTTAGCTTTGGAACTTGCACACCAACTAGAGCTTCTAGAAAATGATGCAATGGAGGTCAGGATGAATGAAGTAAGAGAGCTAGAGGAAATAAGGGATGATGTCATACATTCCATGTGGTCTAACCAAAAATAGGTCAAGATGAAATTTGATAAAAGATCTTCATCAAAGACATTCCAACAAGGTGACATAGTCTTCAAGTGGGATGAGGACTGTGAAAAACCAAGAAAACACTCCAAGTTCAACAGTCTTTAGAGTGGACCCTATGTCATCATAGGCTACAAAGAGAGCAATGATTTTGAGCTTTCCAAATTAAATGGAGAGAACCTCCCTATCCCTATCAATGGGAGGTATCTCAAGTTTTACTACTAGTCTCATATCTCATTTCTTTACATAAGTATACAGATCTATTTTTTTCCTATAAGTGATTTTGCACATTATTGTTGTTAGCCATTCTATTTGTATTTTATCTTGTTTCTTTGTATTTTGTTACTTATTCATTATTTTCCCTCCCCATTACTCCATGAAGTGTTTTCAAAATTTAAGAGAAGATTATTTGTAAGTAGATTTTCATTTGAGCAAGCTTGATCGATGGTTGGGTTCCATGACCAATAGGTCAGTCAAGCCAGCTAAGTCACCAAATATTTTGGCCATTTTGGCCCACATATGAATATTTTTCATGGTTTGATGAAGAAGTATATCTAAGGCTCGAAAAGGGGTCCAAGATTGCCAAGTGAAAGAGACCTTTCAAGTTCTCATGTGTTTTTTAACATTTGGAACATGGTCCAAAGTTTTAGAGTCCCTTTAAGGTGTTAAGAATACTTGGAATGACTTAAGAATCTCTTGGTATTCATCTAGTTCTTCATTGTGTTCACCTAGGCATCTTGGGTCTAGTGGCATAAATTATAAGTGGGTAGTTTTTTGAGGCTAGATCTCACACGTATGGATGATTCAAGGAGAATTGGTCATATGGGTTTGTTCACTTTTGTGCCAATATCATATTCTCTAAATATCAGTTCCTCTACCCAAGCACATCAAAAAATTATAGAGATTCAAAGCTGGTATCTCAAACATGTTCCACTATTTTTCCATACTTAGCCAATTTTTAAGAAAGCTCAAATAAAGCCAAGTGAGTACTTTCATAGAGTTATATCTCACATGTGTGATAGTTACAGATGAAGGTGACCATATGGTTTTTTTCCCCAAATTTTTATGCACCAAGTCTAAGGTCCTCCATCAAAGTGCAAATAGATTTATCCATGTGCAAAGATGGGCTTCTAGGAATTTTTTTAAAGTTCCCCATACTTATTCATTTGAGCTCGATCGTCACTAGGATATCTAGTAGAAGCAGTTATGGACCAGCCATCTTGAAATTTGAATATCTTTTCTTCAAAAGTTCTTAAGACCTATAGATCAAGTGGGTTTATCCCTTTTGACCTTAAAAACATCTTCTAAAAGTTTGATGCCTTTATGATTCTTGCACTTAAAGATCTAAGACTTCAAAGCTGATCAAAATGAACTTGTAACATATGATGGTTGTGCAAACATCAAGTTAAAGATCAGGTAAAAAATCTACATGTGATTAAAATTGATGGTCTATTGGATGTCATTTGATGTTTTATAGAACAATGAATGACAGTTGTGTGAACATCAAATTTAAAGATAGAGCAAGATAATCCTTTTGATCTTAAATTTGATGGTCATGCAAACATCAAATGATGTCCTACAAACTATCAATTTTAAGATCATGAAGTAGCCATTGGGTTTCAAATAATAGGTCCTAGTCGATCAATGGTCTGCATTACATCATACCCTTGGATTTAATGGTGAGCGTGAGTTAAACTGGTCAGCAAATCCAAAGAGTTAATGAGTCAAGGATGAGTGTCAAAAGTTCATGGGTCTTGATAGAATATTGATAACTCATAGGCATTTTTGCATAAAAAGATCAATGGTGTGAGATGAGTCAAACAATCAAAGATCTTAAGGGGTTAACACATGGCACAAGCACATGAAAATATAAATTGATAGCAAGATCCTAAGGATTAACATATATACAACATATGGCATAAGTGGAGAGAAGATTAACATTTTAAAGAAGATTCAAAGGCTCATGTTCATTCATATTAGGTAGATCCAATGGTGTGAGATGATTCAAGGATCCAATAATTTGAGTTGGTTCTCGATGACCAATCAGAATAAAGGGGAGCCAAGTGACTTAAGCAGAGGTCAAAGAGTTTATTTTCAACTAAGGCAAGCAAGGATGACATAACCAAACTTGAGCATGTTTTAGTTGGGGCTAGGAGTAGATATTTTGAGATCAGATGACACCATTAGGGACCTACAGAGTAAGACACGTAGAACTCAATGGTTGTTGCCAAAGCTAGCTATAGGAAAGTGACCTTTCTTCCCACTTGAGCACGCATCAATGAAATAATTGAGAATTTTCACATCAAGACAAAGTGAAAGTGACTTGATTCCACTATTACAGCCACCATAGAGCATTATAAAAAAGATATCGTAATGATGCAATGGACTAGGGTGACCTAGATCAATCAAATGGTCTGAATGAATGTATTGGAAAAGGTAGTTGTAACTAATTTATAAATGGATTTGAAGTATTTTGACTCCCTCTTTGAACACCAAAATCCCCTTTCTCTTGATTCCCTTCTCCTATAAGTATAGCCTTCAAGCTATTATTTTGGATCCTTAGATTGGTACGACTAGACTCTGCCAAAATTGTATTTGATGCCTCTTAGAGTAGTGAATAGAGCTTTTTGTAATCATTTTTGCTAATCAATATCTAGTGTTCTATGTTTATGTAATATGCATATGTGAATGTCATCTTTATTTTTCATGTCCAAACTCAACCTAGGTGCTAGGAATATTATTTGTAGGTCGTATAGTGTGTCTCATCATTGATCTCTCAAGGATATAGTAGATAGCCGAACTTAAGTGTCCTTAACTAGACCTTATTTTTGCTACTCCCTAATATGAGTACATCAAATAGACCTCTATACAAAATACTATTATAGAGAAAGAATAGGGAGCATTACATTATTTTATTTCAAGTTTCATTAGTGTGTTAAAGAGTTCTTATTCAAGAGAGGATATGTTAAACTCTTGGTGCACTGCCATATTTAAGAGTAGGTTTACATTATGCAACTCCTCCCTTTTTAGCCCAACCAGTTTTAGGTTTTAAAAGCAAGGTTCCAAAGTGATGCATCGGAGGAGCTAGCCTCATTGAAAATACTACAGGTCTAGTATAGATATAGGATACCCACAACCTTAGACCATTCCCATGTTAGTTCAGGCTTGATAGAAGGACTTGAACACTCCTTTTTTTAATAAAGGTGCAACCTGTTGCATTTTAACATTGTATATATAGGGATATTTAAGATAATAAATGTGAAGGCTGACCATGAAATGTTGCAACAAGCTAAATTCATAGCATGGGAAATCAAACCAAGGGAGGAAGGACCCAAAAAAATAGATGATGCCAAATCCAGCTAGTGTAGATTTAAAAAGTTGCTAAATATAACCTGGGAGAAATAGATTATAAGAAATGAAGGTAGTTTACTTAGACAATGGATGATTAAGACCTAAAAGCTAAAATTAAATAAATCTAATAGATATTTAAATACATATAGAATACTCAAAGGCCAAAGATAGTTTGGTGTGGTCTAGAAAGGGTCAAAAAATATCTAAATATACACAATTGGACCAAGTGAAAAAAAATGGGAAGACATAATAGAAAATGGTTTTTACCAAATGGTTTATAAAAAGGAATGATAATTTATAAAAAAAAAAATAGTTCTAGTTAATATTTTAATATTGAAAACTAAGAAACACATATATGATAGGATAATTAAAAATGGGAAAATAGAGACTTTACTACTAATACATGAATATTTTGGTGAATTTAACATCTTTATAAATATTTAATAGGAAAATTTGCTAAATATTAATTTAAACATTAGTTTTTTAGCAAAACTAAAATTTGGAAAATTAATCAAAAAATAACCATTTGGAGAAAAATAATTGCTAATAAAACCCTACTAGGGAAAACCCATGAAGGAGGAGGGAAGGTCCAGGAATACATATACCAACTGGGCTAGATATACAAGACAAAGAGATAGGACCCTTAATATCTGGCATAAGGATAAGTCATATAGTAGAGATGTTCACAAATCACCACTAGGATCCATGCCTTTGATCACAAGCCAATGTAGGGGGACCATCTTCTATGGTCCTAACATGGGGAGAAATTAAATGAAATGAAAAAATCCATAATGTTATTATCTTTATCTTAGTGAGAGAGTTTATATTCATTTTTCCTATTTTTTTAGTTATGTAACCCTATTAGGATAGAAATATGTAAAAATTAAATTGCTTAAGATATACAATAACTAAACAAATACAAGCATAATTTTTTAATTCTAAATTTAGATAAGGAGATATCTAGGGTTAAAGGGGTATTAGATTAGCTTTTATACAAGGATAGTGAAATAACCTAATGATTAGGCCAATTAATAAAAACCTAGATAAATAATATTTTATAGTTATACAATCGAGATTGTTAAAAATGGTAAAGTATAACCATTGATAGATATTGCAATGAATAGGGAACAATGATACTTAGCTGGTTTACTATCCTCATGTAGGTCTAATTTACAATAGGTTGAAATTGGACTAGAATATGATCCTAAAATAGTCATCATGTTCATGAATATTCTCTATATGGCCTCAGATGCTTGATTTGAATTTGGATAATTGTTTCAAAGAATATGTTGAGCTTTGATGTAGGTGTCCTGTACAAAATAGTTACTAGATCTAGATGTAACTAATTAAAGCCTTCTAGATTTTTTATCTTTTTTGATACCTTCAAATATTGCATATAGGTTGTCACTCTTTTTTGAATTATCAAACCCTATCTTATTCACCCTTGGAGTGACTATGAAAAATGGGTTAGTGGACTCATAGTGTTGAGTTACCCCAAGGATCCCTCTGTCAATGGTCACTACCTATATAGCCATTACTATGAATATGGATTGAAACTTATGTAGTTCTCCGCTACGTGTTGACTTATTTGTGCACAAATATGCAATGTGTGATAAGCATATCCATGTAGTTACCTAGCTTATAGCTTGAAAATATGGTTCATTGGATAATTTTTGAATGATTTAGACTTATGGAAATATTGTTATTATGACTGATATGGAGATATGGATGAATAGAGTAGGTTTTCTCAATTGAATGCTTGAATGAGTGCTTCTTGGCATATTGCCTTGTGAGTTGTATGTAATTTATAGGTAAGAAATGAATGAGGGTTGATCTTGTACATATACCAATCTCTTTTTAAAATATATCACACTAAAGCACTTAGGCTAAACTTTAGGATACACTTTATTTTAAAATTGGATGACTTTAGGGCATTGGGCACTTTGTAGGAAAGGTGGACACTTGCATTGATGTAGGTATTTATCTAGGATGTAAGTGTCCAAGAAGATTAAAAATAGGTACATTTACAAAATTGGTAGTGAAGGATAATAATTAGGTTTAGATATTTTTTCATAATATATAAGGCCTATTCATCAAAATTATAGTGGTTAGATTATGAGATAAATAATTTAGGATCAAAGAGATAAGAGATAATGAACATGATCCTTTTAGCAGCGGGTAGGATATTTTTCAAGTGTAAAATACTAGAGTAATACATAAACTAGATTTAAATATCTAAATTCCCCCCACCCCTTTAATCTAATAATGAAATTTATATTTTAAAGGAAATAAATGCATACTTGGGTGTGTATAACACACTTTGTCTTTACGTGAGCCCAACTTGAGTGATTTTCTATCACTGAACTGCAAATAAGATGATGTTACACTATATACAGTATATGAAATTGAAAATTAAAATAATTTGAAATTCTTGAAATTAAAAAGAACAAGGTTAGGAGTACACATGTGTGTTGGTATAGAAAGAACAACCATCTTGCATTATACATATTTTATTTGGAAGTATGCCTCATTATGAAGCATTGAATATGATATTAGGACAAATCTAAACCTATAAATTCATATACATGTAGATACTAGAGTACACATACCCACAAACTTTATGTAAAGTCAAGTTTCAACACGTCTATTGAACTTATTTCATCTCAACCATGTAACTCAAATATGTGCATAATTTGGTGTGTATTATCAATTTAATCAACTCACAATATATATCTATTGAAGGTAGATGATTTAATCAAATACAACCTACAATTTTGGTAAATTTAGATAATTTAATCAGGTATAACTTATAAGCTTGGTAAAATTGAGTGATTTAATCATCTCAACCTTCCAAAAGTGAACCAACTAATACAATTGATTGGTGCATTAATAGTCCATAAAATTCCAACATGGGTATAATAACATTACATAAAAGTATTTTAAATATTCAAATGACTTAATTTTAAAATTCTAGGTGCTCTTTACATGTTGTATGCACCTCATATATGTCTCAAGATGGAATCTAGGTATAGTAACAATAGAATTGTATAGAAACTACCATAAATGTGTATTTGAATCATATGATATGAAATTTGGTGAATTTAAAATTGGTGAAATTATGGAGAACATGTTTCCATAACATGCCCCCACTATAATTTAGAGACTTTAATAATTAGTGTAAACGTGGAAGACACATTTACATAACATGCCCTCACTATAATCTAGAGAATTTGAGAATTAGAGTAAATATGAAGAAACATGTTTATAGAACATGCCCCCATTGTAATCTAGAGAATATGAAAACTCATGTATATGTGGAGAGCATGTTTACATAACATTCCCCCACTATAATTTGGAGAATCTGAGAACTGGTGTAAAATGTGGAGAACATGTTTGTATAGCATGGCCCCACTGTTATCTGGAGAATTTGAGTACTGAATAAGTGTGGAGGTCATGCCTTTTTTAGATGCCCCTAATGAAATCTGAAACTTTGAAAATGTGGAAGCCATGCCTCTATGACATTCTTTCACTAATATGCCTCCCTTTTGATGTGAGATAAATTAGAATTTGGTAGTTAATTTACCTCAAAAGGATAAGATAATAGTATAAGTTATGTATATATCATGTAACATATAGGGGTAACATGTCTAGGTAGATATAGCATTGAAACACATAGTATTTGTTCACATAAATTCCTAAGATGCATGATTTAGATCATTTCAATGTCTAGAGAGTAACAATACATGTTCATCAAGCAATCAAGCACACACATAAGAACACTCAAAATCAAAGAAACAAGAAATTGTCCAAGGTGAACTCATATAAGGTGCATGTTCAAAATCCACATAATTAAAGGGACATGACATAGTAAAATTTATATAAATCATATAAGGACCTATTCAAATGTCCATATAAAATAAATAATGACATTTAAATAAGTCAAAATAGGCAAACATAGGCATGGGGGCCACAATCAACGGAGCATATTCAAACACTCCAAGAGGAAATATAATGCAATAAAATAGCAAGCAAGGAAAATAGGTAACAAATATGAACATAGAATACTAGTTCTTAAACATATATGTTTGTGAGTAATATTAAGTACATAACATATCAATTACACTATGAAAGGTATAAGATTGGATAAATGCATGTATAAGTATAAAGCTCAAAAATGATAATGGAAAGTGATCATAGAATAATGTAACCCAAGTATATCGTGATAAAAAATTTATATTCCCTAAAAGTACTTAGGATGTGAGTAGAGGGAAATCCCAACATTTATATGTGCACATATCATGTACCTGTGTATGCCTATATCACACTCAAACAAAAAGTGAAACACATGTATATATAAAAGAATGATATGATATATACTACCATGGATAAAATAACATATGTATAAGAAATAGTATAACTAAGAACATGTCAAAAAAATGGAATTTTTGAATTATTTGAATGTTTTTCATATTTTTGGAATATTTGATTTTTTTAAATTTTTTTAAATATTTTATTTTTTAACTTTAGGTTGGATCATTTGCATTGTTTGGAACATGGTTGGATAGGTGAAAATGGTGCATGGCATGTTCTTTCTCTTGATTTATATGTGAAGTATAAGAATGATTACCATCATGTGGTATATGGATCAGTTTTCCCTCATGAGAAAAGAAGATACCTTGTTGATTGGTTAATTTTTTCTTCCATCTAGTATAACCAGAGGTCTCCTATTGTGAATGATTACTGAGATTTTTTTGGCATAACCCAATATATTGTTTGAATCACTTTAGGACCGTAATCAATCGGTATTATTATGTTTCCAAAGGAGTCTTTCCAAATTACTTTATTTTGTAAGTCTTTTAGATCAAATCCAAGTTGTTGAAAATGTCGTAAATTGCATGTGGTTTTTGCTTGTGTAGGATCAACATGGTTATGCCAAAATTAATCCCCACTTATGAATGATCTGATTGTTATATCTTATTGGTATGGATGTTTTTTTATCTGTTCAACTTGAGGTGTCAATTATGTATGTGTATCTTATTTTGGTCCCATATTTATTAATGGTTGTAAATATCCCATATATATGTGAGGAAAAGCACACATTTTCTCATATTATTCACTTGGAATTTCATCTTCCTCATTTATATGTGGAAAAAAAGGAGATATGTTAAGTTTATTTAGATATTTGAGTATGAATGAATCATATCTATGAACATCTGAGTATAAATAGGTAAATGATTCATATTTTTTTATGTAATGTTATTTCCCTTTATGGGGAAAGAAGACCTTGAATAAAGATGAATTGAAATTCCAAATCTAAAGGTCTAAATGCTAAGGCATATGATGTACATTTAAATTAAATAACATACTCTTAAAGGGATTCATCATCATGTTGTTTGAAATTGTGCAAATGTTCTAGTGTACGTCTAGGAACCTTGTGTATGTTGAAATCCAAAAAGAAGACATCCTCTAATTGTGATAAAGTGGTTAATGAACCCTTAGGTAGGATATCAAACCAATTTTGAGCTTCATTGGTGATACCCACCTAAAAATCTTTAACAATGAGCTATCATCTTTTGCCCAGTGACCAAAATAATGTACATATTTAGTCATGTAATCAAATATATCTTTATGACAATAGAAAAGAGATGTTTTTCATAATTTAAAACCTTGTAGATAAGGATATTCAAGTATACATTGTCCAATCAGTTGATTGTGGAATGAGGTAATATTGGTATTAGAATTATGGTGGGCCATTCGCATTTAAAGTATATATACTTGTCTTTTGAGCTTTCTAATATCACTCATCATGGACATGATATCATCACTAGGAATTGTGGTGTTTAAAAGGTGATAGCATTGGTTATAATCCACCACCTCTTTTGAATTTAGGCATATTAGTATTTTCATCCTCATGAATAAAAAGTGCAAGTTCAAAATCACTGAATTTAGGATATGTTGGAAATTGTATTGGATCTTTGAATTTTGGAACTTTTAGCCTATACTTTGATAATTCATCCACTATTTATAATGATATAACAATTGTAAATTTAGGTGTCATTGGTAAAGATATTTATTTTGGTATGTGAGGAAATTTTTATATGAGTAAATCTTTTGGAATATAATAATTCTTGTGTAAAAACTTGGTTGATATTGGTAAAAGTGCATTTTTTGGAAAAATAGGAGATTTTACTACTTTAGGTTTGTAATGAACCCTTATTAGTGGTGCCTTAATGCTATTTGGTAAAGAGTCTATTATTTCTTTATTTAACTTTCAAAAAATTCAATATCAAATGAAGGAAGAAGAAAATCATCACCCTTAATGAAAGGGATATTATTTGTAAATGTTGCATGATCAATTCATGTCAGGTTCACCAAATTTTTAACCCTAAATTTAGGTAAGGTGATATATATCATTAAGATTTATTATATTAAGGGTGTGTAAGTGTTTGAGGCCACAAAAAGAATATTCTTAAAATTTGATGACTATTCTAGGATCACCTTATTATCCATTTCTAGCCTATACTAAATTAGATATACATGAGCAAAATAAACTATCTATTAATATTTTATTACCTATTCATTGAAATATCTATCAATAGTTGTACTTAATTTTTTATAACAATATTAGTTGTATAACTTCATAATACTATGTATCTGAGTTTCTATTAATTGGCTAGCTCATTAGGTTAATTTATCATCCTTATGTAAAAGCTAATGTAATATAATGTCCCTTAACCATAGATATAAACTTATCTATATTTAGGGTTGAACATTTTATGAACCTAACCTTTAGTCTCCAAACCCTAGCTCAACACATGGTTTTCTATTTTACTTTATTTTTGATTTCCAAACTGTAAAATATTTTAAATTAGATTTTCATTTATTTTAAAGGAATTAATTATGGATAAATATACAATTCAATTCCTTTTAAAATATTTCATAGTATCCTTTATTTTTTATACATCTTACATGGCTAAAGTAACCAAAAATCTCATAGTCAAGTTTTATTCTACAACTCCTTTTGCAATGCTATAGAGCATGTATCTAGGAACCAATCATGCTCCTATCCTTTTGTTCCAATAGATCCTATTAAAATGATAGATACCATCCCACACCCATTATTTCCCCATGGCTTATATTGAATTCCACAGTCCACACTATCACAACTTCAAAAGGTAAAGGTGCCCAACCTATCCCACCACTTGTTACTACACAAGTTCTTCCTAAGCATAAAATTGTTATCAAATCAAAAACATATGATGTTATTGACTAATTTAGAAACATGCATGCTAAAATTTAAATCCTAAAACTCTTAAACTAATATAATATCTACAAGGATATTTTATATAAAGCATTACATGACACCCAAGTACCAAGTGATATTAAATTGGCCTATTTTTTAGATATTATGTAAGATCTCAAAAACAATGAAAATATTATTACCTTTGAGCCACAAGATTTACCTTAAAAATATAATATACATCAAGATTTTCCTTTATTCATACAAGTGCATATGATTCACAAGGGAATCAAAATAGTGTTAGTTGATAATGGTTGGGGCTTAAACATTTATGGCACATATTTCCTATCCATCATGGGTATTAACACAAATATTTTGTAAAAAATATATAAGCATATAAAAGGATTTGATAATTAATGTATCCCTCCATTTGTCTAGATCACATTAGATGTGTCATTGGGGCCAAAAATACTTCTAACTTCATTCCACATAATGTCTTGATCATTTCACTGTAACTTTATTTTTCGTAGACCATGGATACATACCATGTAAGTTGTCCCATCTACATTACATTGATCTGTGAAATTTATACTTTATGGGACCTTATTCACCTTGTCTATTGATGATGAACCCTTCAAATTTTTCAAAATGATACATTTTGACATAGAAGGGATACCTAAATTAGTACCATCTCAACATTATATTACACTTAAAAATATACAAACATATGAAACTAGGGAGTCAAACACAATCACTACTTTACCTAAATAAACAAATAAATTATTAACCATTGTGTTATGCCCTTAATCTATAATGCATCTAGGGATATCTGTGGCTAACTTATGGCTGACACACCTTCATATTATCTTGTTGAATTTTTCTATGTTCTTAGTAGAGTCAACCTATGAAATAATCTTGGCTAAGTAGAGTATATATAGTAGGTAGTGGTTAGTCTTTTATCATCATATTGCAAATTTTGTTCTCATTACATTATTGTGGAGGTTTTCCCATCGAAGTGGATAAGTCATAATATTCAAATATTTTGCTCTTTTAGCAATTATTATTGTGGATATATTTATTTTGTTCTTAATTCTATGATATATAATTCTATTATTATGAATCATCTAAGTGATTTAATTACAAGTGGTATTAGAGCTTTGATTTGGAAAAGTTTCTATGATGCATTTTTTTCTAGATCTGTTATCTTAACCACTAGAAGGTTGAAAAACATAACTTGTGATCTAGGAGGAATTGAATTTTTTGTCACTGTAGTCTTGTTTGTGAGATTTTTTATAAAAAACATTTTTTTGGTATTAAACAAATTTGAAAAAAAATTAATACAAATTAGTAGTCATTGGATTCATCTCTGTGAGATGATTTAAATGGTATATTCTGTTGTTCCCAAAATTAGCTATGCTCATTTTTGAAACAACCCCTATGAAACTTGTACTTTTCATATTTTTCTCTCTAGGTTCATCTTTCAAGGCAAGTTTCTCTTAATCTCGAGTTTTTGTTGACTGACATCTTTGAAAAGTTTGTGACCTTTCTTAGTTATGATTTCCCAGCAAACGTGAAATTCATTGTGATTTTAATGTGATCAGAATGTCCAAATTTTGATAAATTTCAAAGAGTTAGTGTTGTTTTTCAGCAAATATGCAAAAGTGGCAAATTTTGTTGCCATTACATATTTTTCAACAAATATGCAAAAGCGGCAAAATTTGCCACCATTGCATATTTTTCAGTAAATATGCAAAAGCGGCAAAATTTGCCGCCATTACATATTTTTTAGCAAATATGCAAAAGCGGCAAATTTTGCCGCCATTGCATATTTTTCAGCAAATATGCAAAATCAGCAAATTTTGCCGCCATTGCATATTTTTTAGCAAATATGCAAAAGTGGAAAATTTTGCCGCCATTGCATATTTTTCAGCAAATACGCAAAAGTGGAAAAATTTGTCACCATTGCATATTTTTTAGCAAATATGCAAAAGTGGCAAATTTTGCCGCCCATGCATACCTTCCCCTCATTTTTACTATCTTTAAAAAAATTTCATTTTCCTATTTTTTGAGCATGCTTCCCTTTTGCTTTCTGACCTGTTCATGCCTCATCCCTTTCAAGCGCATTTCCCTAATTGTGACCATCAAATGTGCAATTTTCCTAGATTGCTAATTTTTTGTCTGATTGCACAATCACGATTCTTACTATAGTTTCTCTAAAGGATCCCTTTTCATCGACGTCTTTTCAACCAAAGTTCTTCTAGATCACTGAAGTTTTTCTGAAGAAGTTGAAGACAATGAAGTACAAGTATCAAGGTGTTTTTCCAATCACCTCAGTTGCTTTTAATGTTGATGACATTAAGGATATAGAGATTGGGCACGTGGATATGGTCGAGTTCATATAATGAACCAAATCAAGCAATCCCAGCCATGAAATGAAGAAGACTAGAAATAAAGATTGAAGCTGTTCTTCCATGCTTTATTCAAAATGCACTTTGTAAATGACTTGGGACATTTGCACATGTACTTTTTTAATATGTAATTACATGTAAAAAATTTGGAAAAATATCTCAAAGTCAAAGATGACTCATCTTTGACTAGATATTTTAATATTTTAATCTTTTTTATTTTGAAGGTTTCTCCCTATATATAGAGGGAACCTATTTTGTATGAGGAGATCTCTGGATAATTGAGAGCAAAAACTTTGCTAAAATTGAGACACTTCTTGAGACTTTGTGCTCAGCTTGTAAATCATATTTTATCTAATAAATGAGAAACAAGTTTATTTTAGACTTTGTGTTGAAGTAATTTGTGTTATTTATGGAATAGTTCTTATGTCCTTTTTCCTGATAATCTCTTATCTGTTTGATTTAATAAGCAAAGTGTGTGTGTTGACATTATCTGAAGATGTTTCTAAAAGATAAAAGAGAGACTTTGAGCTAATTTTTTCTTGGTGATTCTATTATCCATTGTAGTTTTAGGTGAAGACTTTGTGCTTTGTTTCACTCTACTGTTACGCTTGTTTCAAATCAATGAAGGAGGCAACGAAAGACTTTGTGCTTACGTGGGTTTCCTTGTGAATTTTGTCACTATTTCAGGGGATTTTTTGCTCTATGCTAAATACCATTCCTGAAAAAAGAGGAATGCTTTCAGACATTGACCAGGATTTCTCTTTGATTCTTTGGACATTATCTCTAGAAAAAGAGAGGTGGATGTTGTTATACTACCCCGAGTATTATTTTCTACTTATATTTACATATAGCATATAAATATTCATAGGGAACCTCCCCTTGATGAGAGGAGAGATTTATCTTGTTAAGATGTGTTAAACCCACACTTTTTGTGGTGTAAATCTCCCTATGTTGTGGTTGATATACCCATTTTATCATCAATTAGTTGACGACAAAATATTCACCCAACATATTCTATTGGTACACTTTTTTGAGATGAAATTTTTTGCCCTTATATACATTAATAGTGGTTAGATTTGTCTTGGTGAGTCAATCACAATGGTATTATATATCTATATATTTTTTTTGGGTCATGACCCTCCCAAGGTTTGTGCATGGTAGGGCCTAACACTCATGGTTGTGAGAAATGGTAAGAAATGCCTAAAAATCCTCACAAAGATGACATAGAGTCATAAACTTTTGATCTAAGTATTTCAGATATAGTTGAGCAACTTAAGTCAAAGTTGCATGCCATGGTATAAAAATATGATATTGAGGTAGTTAAATGGGATCTCATGGGGTTGAGGGGGGACCTAAATAGCTTCTTGGATCAATTTCAATAAATCAAAAGGTAATTGACAAAATTTTCAACTCATCAATTATAAAATAACCCTCCACCACTTTAGTTTGGTTCTTCTCCTCCAAACAATCACAACTCCAACCATGGCATAAAGTCATTGTTGCCAAAAGTTGACCTACACAAGTTTGATGGTAATGATCCACTCACATGGATTACTCAAATTTAAAATTTATTTGATCTACATTAGACTTCATGTTCACAAAAGGTGGTCATGGCCTCTCTATATTTGGAACCTAAGCAATTTATTTGGTATCACTAGTTGTGTGTGTAAAATAAAAATAAGGGTCTCTTCCTTTCCTGGTCTTTATTTTCTAAAGAGATGCATCTCCAATATCACAATAATGTCTCAAAAAACTACTTCATCCAAATATCCAAGTTGTACCAAAATAGGATGATAAAGGATTACATTCATCAATTTTAAAATCTATACTTACATATGGTAGACATCACTAAGGAAACTCTGACTGACCTATTTTTGGGTGGTCTCAAACATAACATCCAATTGGAGGTTTTCATGTGTCATCCTAGTAATGTATATTAAGACATACCAAGGGCACATCTGGCTAAGGAAAAAGAGTTGATTAAATGAATACCTTTCACTAATGTGCATGAACTCACCATCCTAACACCATCATTTCCATAGCCTACCAAATTGACACCTCAACAAGTTGAAGAAAAATATGCAAAAGGTTTATGTTTTGGATGTGATAGAAAATGGATCAAATGGCATCAATGTGTTGAAAAGAATTTGTTTTACATTGAAGGTACTAATGAGGAGGAATAATATGATGAGGCTTCAGGTGTAGGTTTAGAGTAACTTGAGGATGAATTTGAAGATTCTCAACCTATTATTTATTGTCATGCACTTCTAGGAATTATTACTCCTTAAAATATTAAGGTGGTGGGTTTCCTAAACAAATAGAAGGTGATTGTATTAATTGAATCTAAGAGTACACATAACTTCATCAACAACAAGTTGGCTACTCATTTAAACTATTTCCTTTACCCAACTCTAGAATTTTAGGACATGATTGTAGATGGTGGTATAGTTAACTATTCTATAAAATGTCATAGCATTAAGCTTGTTATGGAAGAATAATTTATAGAATCCCTATGTTTTTTATTCCCATGGGAGGATCTGATATTATTTTTGGAGTGTAGTGGCTCAGCACTTTGGGCACTATTGAGATGAATTTCTAGGAATTAATCATGAGGCTCCATTCAAAAGATAGAACCTTTGAACTGCATGGATTATGACATTAATCACCACAATTTATTAGTGTATGCAATCAAAAATGCATCATTTTTGTATATCAATCCTAACTTAGAGAAGATAGATTATACCATACACTTTCGATTGGAGACACATTTGTTAAGCAAGAACATGACCAATATGGGGATCCACTAGACCCAATTAGGGGATCTCTTACCATAATATATTATACTAGGGAGGGTTCCAAAGCCTTCATTCAATCACAACCATGTAATGACCCTAAGGGGGTCTTGATTTTTGATATTTCACCTAAACTAATAATAAGTAAAGTAAGTCTAATCTAGTGCTCACCAAAGCTTGTGGCATAAAATGGGGGTTAGAAACAATAAAACTAAACATGCATAAAAGACATATACTCACATCAATGTATACAAAATATTAATCCATGGAAGAGAAGTATAAATACATATCTATCTACTATTACAAAGGATAAATAAATTTAGGAATACTTACCTTTGAATATGAACCCACTGAGCCTCAATCTCTCCCTTGGCTAAGGGGCTTTGCACGAAGTTGTTTTGGTATGTAAGGATGACAAAGAGAAATCAGCTCTAGGCCACACAACCTATAATTTCATCCAAAATATTTATTCATAAGACAAGATTCATATCTATAAAGAAATTATGGAACCCTAAGCTTTGCTTCTCAAGTAGAATGGTTAATAATCAGATGTTTATTTGCTCTTACTTCTACTTCTTCTTATGAAAAATGATGGAAATGAACTTGTATATATAGGTGGATTTGACCATTGACCCTTTTAAAAATCCTGACTGACATGGTCAACCCAATCAACCTAGCACAATTTTGGATAATTGTTAACTAGGTCATGAGCTAGGTTGGCCAAAGGCCAAACCAATTCCTAAGTGAAAATAACCCAAAATTGTGCAAGGTTGACCTGATCGACCTAGTACAACCAATTAAAAAAATGGATTTAGTTAAGTAAAAGGAGGATAAAATATAGCAAATAAATGGAAAGGGTACAATAGAGAAGAATAAAATTAGGGATAATAGTTTTAGGAGACAAGTGTGTAGATAATAAGTGTAAAAAGGGAAAACAATCCTATGAAGCACCAATGGTCTACCCAACCCTTTCCCAATGCACCCTTTAAGGCATGCACTTAGAGATATTGAGACTCAATTGGTTCTTTCAAGATACAAAGTGTTATTAATCTATAAAAGTTTGGAAATATTATGTGTATATATTTAGTTCCCATCAAATGATGAAGATTCTTAGAAAAGGTATAGAAAGATTTATGATATGCTTATTTTCCATAGAGATTCAACCAACCAATGAGTCTACACATCTTAATTTGCAAAGGGTACTAGATGATCATTCTTTTGTTTTTGGTGACATGCCAAAAGGACTTCCTCCTAGTCATGTACATGATCATGCCATTAGGCTCATTCTAACAATTATACCACCCAACATATGACCCTATAAGTATCCCTTTGCCTAAAAGAATTAAATTGAAAAGATAGTATAGGAGATGTTGGAGGCAAGAATCATCTGACATAGTCAAATCAAATATTCCTCCCCATTGGTCATGGTTCAAAAAAAAGATAGAAATTGGAGGATGTGCCCAGAATATAGATAAATCAACAAGTACACCATCAAATATAAGTTTCTTAGTCTAGTAATTGATTATTTTATATATGAATGTCATTGTGTTGTTTATTTTACCAAGTTAGACCTCCATTATGGGTATCTTCAAATTCACATCCATGATGAGGACATACCTAAAACAACTTTTAGAACTCATGAAAGCCATTATGAATTTATGGTCATGCCTTTTGGCTCACAAATGCACCATCTACATTTCATAGTTTGATGAATATTGTTTTTAGGCCATTTTTGAGAAATTTTTTATTGGTTTTTTTAATCATATCCTCATCTATAGTGAAAATTAGTAAGACCATTTAAATCATGTGAAATAGGTACTTTCAGTTATGAAACAACATTAGATTTATTCCAAACCTTCCAAATGTGGTTTTGGTGTCTAAGATGTGGATTACTTGGGTCATATTTTTTCACATAAAGGAGTGAAACTTGATCCTAAAAGATTCCAAGTGATGATGGAGTGGCAGGTTCCCAAGACCCTCAAAAACCTTTAAGGATTTATGGGGCTAACTGGTTACTATCACAAGTTTGTCAAAAATTATGTTAGCATTGTAGCCTAACTCACGTATTCATTGAATAAATAATCCTTCCAATGGACCAATTTAGTTAACAAGATATTTAAAGAGTTTAAAATGGCTCTGTGGACAATTACAATTTTAGCTACTCCTAATTTTTTAAAAACTTTTGTTGTGGAGTGTGAGGCATTGAGATATGGCATGGGGGTTATACTCATGCAATAAGGCAAACCACTATCATTTTAAAGTTACCAACTAAAGGGTAAAAATAATCTCAACCCAATCTATGAAAAAGAGATGATGGTTATTACACATGTATTGAAATAATGGATACCTTATCTAATAGATCGTCAGTTTTAGGTAAAGATTGATCATGATAGCCTCAAATATTTTTTGGAGCAATGATTTTCATCTAAAGAAAAATATAAATGGGTGAATAAAATGTTAGCATATGATTTTTAAATAGTGTATAAGAAATGAAAAGGGAATGTGGTGGCAGATGCCCTCTCTTAATGGAATAAATTTGTCGAGGCATTATTTTGTACCATGATCATGTGATAGGCAGATTGGCTAGAGGAAGCATAATCGAAATGGGGGAATGGTAATGATACCAAGGATTTGATTCAAAATCTCTATTAGGGTTATGATGAATCTAAAAAAATTACATAGAAGGGGAATACATTATGGTATAAATATAGATTATACCTTTGTACGCATTCTCTCCTTAAAACATAAAATTATTTAGGAACTTCATGCCTCTCCACTTGGAGGTCATTTTGGATTTTTGAAAACACATCATAAAATCAATAAGGATTTATTTTGGGAAGGAATCAAGGGGGATGTCCATAAATATGTGGTTGAATGAATGGTATGTCAACAAAATAAAGGTGAAATTATTAAGACCCCAAGTCTTTGGCATCCTTTATCCATCCCTATCTAGTGTTGGGAGGAAGTTTCCATGGATTTCATTATGGGGTTACCATAGTCTGAGGGTAAAAATGTTATCATGGTAGTTGTGGATCAACTCACAAATTATTCTCATTTTTTTCCTTATCACAACCATTTGTTTCTAGTATAGTAACTTCTAATTTTTTCAATATAGTTCAAAAATTGCATGGTACTCCAAAAATCATTATAAGTGACCGAGATCCCATTTTTACAAGTAGTTTTTAGACTAAATTATTTGCATGTTTGGGAACCTAGTTGGCTCATAGCTCATCCTATCATCCTCAATATTATGGACAAATAGAGGTAGTCAACAAATTTTTAAAGGGTATCTTTTTTGTTTTGTTTTTGACAAATAAGACAAATGCGTTCAATGGCTGTCACTAGTTGAATGGTGGTATAACACTTCTTTTCACAATTCTTCCAAGATGTCTTCCTTTATGGAATTTTATGGGTATCACCCCCCATACATCACTTCATATTTGATAATGCATCATAAGTTTTGAGCTATTGAGGAACACGTTCACCATCAACAGAAGGTACTAGTCAGTTTGCAAGAGAATTTAGCAATGACATAAAAAATAATGAAGCAACAAGTAGATCAACACCATAGTAAGCAAAAAAATTTCATAAGTGATTGGGTCTTTGTGTATTTTTATCCATATAATTAAATGTATCTGAAACAATAAAAATACTATAACAATCTATCACCTAAGTATTATGGTCCTTGTTAGATCTTATAGAAAATTGTTAGTGTGGCTTACAAGCTAGAATTACCTCCATCCACTCACATACATCTTGGACATAGAGTTTAAACTTAGACTAATTTACCTAAATTAGATGAAGAAGGCCGAGTCATTATGGAGACTGAATATATCCTTTAAATGTATACTAAACAACTATAGATCAGAGCCATTAAAGAGTATTTGATCAAATGGAAGAACTTGCATTCTGAAGATGTAGCATGGGAGGATGAAGTGTTCCTACAACAACATCTTGGTTTGATTCAATGTTAAGGACAACATTGTTTTTAATGGGAGGGGTATGTTATGTCCTTAACCTATATTGTGCCTAGGGATGTGTGGTCGACTTGTGGCTTACACACCTTCATCTTATCTTGTCATATTTATCTATGTTTTTAGTATGGTTGACCTATGGAATAACCTTGGTTAAGTATAGTATATATAGTAGGTAGTGGTTATTATTTTATCATCATATTTTCAATTATGTTTTTATTACATTATTATAGAGGTTTCCCCCTTGAAATGGCTCAGTCATAATATTCAAGTATTCTACTTTTTTGGCAATTATTATTATTAATATGTTTATTTTGCTCTTAATTATGTGATTTATAATTCTATTGTTGTAAATAATTTAATTAATTTCATTACATATTAAGGTGCACATGGATGCACATAAAAAATAAGAACCATTACTAAAAGAGCCAATGATACCAAAACAATAATAAAAATGAACATTTAAGATTCCTTTATTGGTTAACACTGAGAAACAAGATGAAAACATTGTAGATTATTATGATAGTGAGATGAACTTACTCATGATATGACTAATGAAAATTTTAAAAAAAATAGCTTTGATCACTTGAACATCTTTCCCATAGCCTATTCACACCTATAGGTCATGGTATATAAAAGTTATATTCATCACTATAGGATACAAAATCACATTTAGATAAGGGTAAGACAAAAATGATAGATGAACATGTGAATTTTTATTATTCAATCCATCCCTCTTGTCTAAAAACATTAATCCAACCTTACAAGGTACCAATGCAAATACATCATGTGAACAATGTGGAGTCC